>VDFB02215512.1:0-19556 GCA_007258455.2 Sequoia sempervirens
TAGAAAGTCCAAAATCTGATCTATGAGCTTCACCGGAACTGATACGAGGCATTTGTAGATGCTACTTTCTCAGTTCAACCTTTTGTTGTAATCCAAACATTTTGTAAGGCAATGAGCCTTCCTTATTTTGAGTAGTGAGCTCTAGGCAGTGTGCCTGAATGCATGTGCATTCCCTTTTTCTTCATACTTTTAACATAGTATAAATTGTGGATTAATCTCCACAGTGGTTTTTCCCCTAACAGGGTTTCCACGTAAAAATATTTGTGTCATGGTGTTTTGATTGTTTCCTTCATGTGCTTGCATCTTTACTTCTATTGAAATGTTGTAAATGGATTAAGATCTAAAATGAAATTTAAATATTGTTGAACACTGATTCACCCCCCCTCTCAGTGTTCCTTGAGTCCAAAAAAGTAGGCCATGTACATCCAAAATATATGAACAGTCTTTTCCAAAAGTAGACATTAAAGTCTATATGAAAATACTATTTGTAAGACTAAGTCAATCATGGTTGCCACCTACATACAACACGTATGAATTTTTTTTTTACAAAATAGATATGAAAGTCAACATCAAAATTTTGTTCATAAGAGTGAACCAACCATGGAAAAACCCTCTATATGGTTCATATTTGTCTACCCTAATTATCATATAAGTACAAAATAAATTCTTCAATAGTGTTTTTTGCAGCTCTTAGTTCCTCGTATTGTTCGTCATAATAAAGTTCTCTTAAAAAACCAGAGAATCCTGCAATTTTCTTACATGTTGTATGTAATTTGAAAACAATTTCTTCCATGTCATTAATCTCTTGTCGTTCTACTGCACGTGGAAGTAGTGTAGCATCATGGAGTTCTCTAATGATTTGTTTTGAATGGGCTTCAATTGATGAGTACAACTTGTTAATTGGAGTTGGCACATGTGTGTCTGAATTCATTAACTCCTTAGGGGCTTCTAGCTATTAGAATGATGGTTAGCTGGAAGCAGATTCATTTTGGGTAGCCATTATCTAAACAATAAATCAAACTCATAAATTAGTAACAGGTTATAAAGATATGTATGATTCTAGTTGTAGAAATTTTTGTATGATTTTCAATTGAATTTTCAAAGCTAACAAGACTACACGGAGAAGTGTAAGCAATTTCATGGTCTCAAATTTCTTTTAATGTAGGAGGTTGGTGAGTTGTAGTGTTTCTCCAGTTGTTGCACTTTGATTTAGTTTGTTTATGTTCGGTTGACAATAGTTTTAGTTGTGTTTGATACTATGTTGCTTTATTTCAGTTATGGCATCGATACTATGCTAGTTTAATATTGTGTTCATGATACACTTGATACATTGTTGATCATTTGATTTTGTTGTGTGGTGACATTATGATACACATTATGTGTGTTATGGTTATATGATGTTGTTTATGATATAGTATTGTATGTTGGTCTTGGTGAAGGAGACAGTGTAGCATTACTCACTTGTGAGCACTCTGCTACACTATGACTCTCTTTAATGGTGTTCTTGTTGGTTTATGCAGTTACAGGTACTGGGCATCGACTCCACCTACTTTGTCAAGTTTGAGCATGCCATGACCCAATGGAAACATGTTGTTTTGAAGATAGTGTAAGGTTCTTCTTTAGCCATCGTTTCTTCATTGAACGAGTATTCGTTTGTCACCCATCATTGTCATTTTGTCATTTGGTTCCATCATGTCATTCTTGTTTTCGTCATGAATGGAAGTTGATTGATTAATTAGTTGAATGGTTATTTATAAGTTATTTGAATTAATTGTTGTTATCAAAATGTTAAATTAAAATATTGATGTGTAGATAATTTAATAATTGAATTGTATTGTTGTTGTGAAAGGTTTGATTAATTTAATTAATCAAACAAGATATATTTATTTAAAAGTGATTGTTAATTTTGCATAATAGATATTTATTTATTTATTGTGCAAGTTTAAAATGTTTGAAAAAATAGATATTTTAAAAGGGGTTATTTTCAATAGTTGTAAAAAAAACTAAAACTGTTTGGTTAATTTGTTACTTTATGTGTTGTTCTCTGGGTTCCCTGGCAGGGCCTTACAGATTAGTATTAGAGCACAAGGTTCTAACACTTGGTACTTTGGATATTTGTGAGCCCATTAGCTTGTCCTAAATGATAGAATCTGTAGTTATGTTTTCCTATTGTCTTTTGTGTCTTGTAGCTGAGACTTCTCCTTGATTTGTGTAGGACCATGCCTAGACATCAAGGTAGGGGTCGTGGTCGAGGCTGACGTGGTGGTTGAATGGCTAACCATTAGGACACTCCCTCTCAGAGTCCTCATGAGAGTGATCATGCATAACAACAGGGTCCTCAATTGGATCAGGTGAGTAGGGAACATAATCTGATACAACCAGAGATAGAGGGAGCACAATTGCATCCCTTACTAGAAGAGGTTCTTGCTCGACTTGGTCCTAGAGAGGAGGTTGAATAGGAAGTGGCTAGAGAATGAGACAAATCACCTAGGAGAATTGTAGATACTATGGAACATGATGCCATTGTTGTTGGGCATATGAGAGACTTGTTGAGGGCACACCCTCCCACATTCGACGGTACTGGTGGTGGTTTGGAGGTGGAAACTTGGCTGATAGACTTGGAATGATGTTTTGCTATGCATCCTTATGGTAGAAACACTAGAGCTAGATGCACCATTATGCATCTTAGAGGCTTCACCTCTACATGGTGGCGATTGGAGGAGTAGAAGCTTCATCTAGAGATTAGTTCAATTTCATGGGACATGTTTTTGGAGAGATTTAGAGCATTGTAGACAGTGACGTGTAGATGAGTTCCATGATCTGCGTTAGATGGCCATGACAGTTGAGCAGTTTGAGCGTAGGTTCTATGAGCTCAAACAATATGCCAGGATTGTAGATGATAAGCCTATGTTGGTACAACACTTCATCAGGGGTTTAGACGCCTGTATCAGTGGAGGGGTTCAAGTCTTCGAGCTGAAGACTATGGAAGTAGCCGTGGAAAAAGCACGTATTGTGGAGGAGAATATGACTATGGCTTTGGGTGGTCATACATGTGTTTAGATAGGTAGTGCACATTAAGTAGGTTTTGGTCCGCGAGGTGGTCAAACTCAAACAGGGGGTTCCTCTCAAAACCAACAGGCACCTGCTAAGGGTGGACAACAACAACAACGTTACCCACTGAAGAATAAGAATTCTCAAGCTCAAAAAGGTAACAGTTCTTAGTCTACAATTAGTGGAGGTAGTTTTCCACGGTTTAGTGCACCTCCAAGTGATAGAGTATTTAGTAGGGGTATAGAATGTTTCGCTTGTGGTCAGTAGGGTCACATTGCTCGACAGTGTCCTCAAAAGAGAACTTTTGGATTCAATCAGGGATCAGCGGCTTCAGACTGATAGTAGGTAATGCTGATAGAGGACATACATCGTTCTTTGAAAACCATGCACATCTTACAATGCTAGGAATTGACCCTCAAGGGTGGATACATTGATCAGGTGAGGGTCTAGTGGGATCCTAGTGACGAGGCATCAACTATTTGGGAAGATGTGACACACATGAGAGAGTTTTATCCATATCTGTTTGTAAGCTTCTAGGAGTAAGCCTTATCCTAAGGGGGGAGGATTTAGTGTCCCTCCAGTTGTTGCACTTTGATTCAGTTTGTTTCTGTTCAGTTGATAGTAGTTTTAGTTGTGTTTGATACTATGTTACTTTTATTTCAATTATGGCATCGATCCTATGCTAGTTTAATATTGTGTTGATGATACACTTGATACATTGTTGATCATTTGATTTTGTTGTGTGGCGACATTATGATAAACATTATGTGTGTTATGGTTATATGATTTTGTTTATGATATAGTATTGTATGTTGGTCTTGGTGAAGGAGACAGTGTAACATTACTCACTTGTGAGTACCCTACTACGTTGTGACTCTTTTGCGGTGTATTTGTCGGTTTATGTAGATATGTTTAACAACATTGTTTTATGCAATTGTAGGTACTGGGCATCAACTCCACCTACTTTGTCAAGTTTGAGCATGCCATGACCCAATGGAAACATGTTGTTTCATAGATAGTGTTAGGTCCGTCTTTAGCCATCATTTCTTCATTGAACGAGTATCCATTTGTCACCCATTGTTGTCATTTGGTTTTGTCATGTTCTTATTTTCTTCATGAATGGAAATTGATTGATTAATTAGTTAAATGGTTATTTATAACTTATTTGAATTAATTGATGTTATCGAAATGTTAAATTAAAATATTGATGTGTAGATAATTTAATAATTGAATTGTATTGTTGTTGTGAAAGGTTTGATTAATTTAATTAATCAAACAAGATATATTTATTTAAAAGTGACTGTTAATTTTGCATAATAGATATTTATTTATTTATTTATTGTGCAAGTTTAAAATGTTTGAAAAAGTAGATATTTTAAAAGGGCTTGTTTTAAACAGTTGTAAAAAAATAAAATAAAATAAAAATAAAAATTGTTCAGTTAATTTGTTACTTTATGTGTTGTTCTCTGGGTTCCCTGGCAGGGCGTTACAGGAGTTATAGATAGAGATGATAGTAGTGGTACTAATGTTCACAAAGCTTCATAGGGTAAATAATAATAATAGAAATTTTGAACAAAATTGCAATTTCAAAAATTTTGCTAGCAATATTTAACAGATATATAGTCAACTTTAGTTTCATAGGAGTACATGTAGTGTAATTGCATACCTAGAACCAAAGGTTGACCAAACTCATGTCTTCTACTTGGAGTTACAGTTACACATAAGTACTTTATTTATCAACAACCTTTGCATAAATATTTTATTTATTGTCAACACTTTCATAAGGGTTTTATTTATGGGCAATATTTGCATATATATAAGATTCCACTTTATTTAGGGTGTTAGAGGTGTATAATCCTCAGATTCATTAGAACTTATTACAATTATTTTAGGAGGAGATCACACACGTAGGTGCTCCTCATCATTCTTTTGTCTCTTCATTGGAATATTACTATTGCCTTCACTAGGTATATGATGGGTTTGAGGCAGTTTCCTGTCCAAGTCAGCTTGGATGCTAGCAGCTGCTTTCTTGGACCACTTTATTTCCGCCTTCACATCACGAATCCTTTCCATAGCATGGGAAAAGGTCTCGTTGTCCTTCAACCAGCCTTCACCCTCAACATTCTTCCCCTCTACAACTTGGTTAACGCTTCTCACTCCTTCTTACACTATAAATAGTGGGCATTCCCTGCTACCGACTTACAAGTAGTTTGTTTAGTTCGTACCATGTATGGAATAGAAGGTTTCACATTAGTATTACAAGTGACAAAAATCCTCTGCAATTCAATGCGTGTAGACAATTAACATGATCATTTGGTCTTAACAATGATGAAAGAAATTAACATGATCAAGATCTTTCTCTATGTCAAGTCACTATAACAAATCCTTGTGATTTGCTCCATTTTTTTCTCATTTTTTGCTTCCACTACTGTTTTAATGTATTTTTTTCCAATTTTTTGAAAACGTCTAGCACTATTTATCAGGATGGTGCTATTTTTTGGCGTTTATTTGCGCCGTTCAAGACAAGTCGACGCTTAGTTTCAAGGCCTAATTTTTGCTGAAATTAGCATCAATTTGAGCCATGATAATACGGTGGTGCCACCTATTGGCTTTGGAGTTTAGCTCTGATTTTAGTGCCACTTTTAGTTTTGACTTTAGCTTTGAGTTTAGTCGTTTAGCTGGTTTAGACAATTCTATGTCGGCGAGACTTATTTATATGTCTCATTGATGATGTAAAACTATGAAATGTCAACAAGATACGAGCATATCGAGGAGAGAATAACTTATGTCACATCGATAAGGTATATCTACAAGTGCTTGGTGAAACACAACTCTTGGATATAATGAAGTAATGTCGATGAGACATTGAGATATCGGTAAGACAAATAAGATTGTCTCATCGACACTCTTCAAGTAATAATCAAAAGCATACACCGCTAGACCGTCGGGAAGGTGAGAAACATATGCGGTAGAGTGGTATACACCACAACCCTGTAGCAAGAAGCCTTGAGTAAGGTGGTAGTGCAGTAAACAGTTGAAGGGAAGGGAAAAATCGCCATATCGCGAACAAGTATAGTAAGAGATAGCAGATAATGGGTAATTGTGGTATCATTACAATTTAGAGCAATAAATGCAAAGAAATCACTGCTAGTCACAATCCATTTGAATAAATAAATTTAAGGAATCAAGAATATAGCCCACCAAAATACTCTAAAACTCTAATAAACATACTCTAAAAATTTTGTCGAATTCATTTTCGCATAGCCCACTGTAATGGATTTTTCATTTTAATAAACATACACAAAACCTTTGTTGAAACCTTATTTTCAGCGTGAACCTACCAAATGGAGAAATGTTTCAAAGAAATTGACAAAGAATGGTAAGGAGATGTGCATGATAGGAGTTATAGGATTCATTATTGTTTATCTCATTGCTGCTTTGATCAACAAGGGTTACAATGTTGGCGCTACTATTTGTAATCCAGGTATTTAATTGGCATATGTTTACATAATCTCAAATTCCTTCAGATGCTTTTGAAGTATCAATGTATCCTATATAGGGTTTAGAATGACTTCTTTTAATTTTAAAAAATAAATCAAATGCTTTTGAAGCATCAATGTGTCCTATATAGGGTTTAGAATAATTTCTTTTAATTTAAAAAATAAATTAATGATGTATTTTCTTATGATTAGATAATGTGAAGATCTCCTAAATCTACCCCAACACACTGTCCTCTTTGGCACTGTATTCATTTCTCCAACTGCTAGGGTTTCGCATGTGACATCTTTAATATCTTCATGATAGTGGTTTTTAAATAGATCTCAATCTTTTCTTTAATCTTTATCATGGTAACCCTTGAGTTCCATAATCCACCTTCAATCTCTTCTAAGAATGTTGTCTTGTTGTGAGACTCCATAGTATGGCTATAAAGCAAGTCCTTCATACCTTCCATTACAAAACCACCACTCACTCTTGTTTAAAATGTTTTCTTCATAAGCAATAATAGTACGTTTAAAATCATGGTTTCCAAAGTTGATTGACCATTAAGATCACCACTTTCATCAATATAAAATGAGATTTTTGTCTTCAAACTCAAGGCATTATGCAAGATAACATTGTGAATTGTTTGTTGTGTATTATTTGATTTTCTTGCACATTTACTGCTTTGATAACTACCTTTAAGATTGGATATTGCAATTCATCAACTCCATCTCAAACAGCCTACCCACTATCACTTGAGATTCCTTTCATGAGCATCCTTGTATAAAAACAAACTACTCTCTATAGACTACCTACTTACTACTAATAGGGGACTCATTGCTTCATGGCATTTTGAGTTTTATTTAGAAGGGGTTAATGTGGCATTTTTATGTGTAGGAAGAATAGATTGTGATGCAACGTTCGGGTATGGATAGAAAAGAAAAAAATGGATTACTATCTGTGTCATAACTAGGTTGGATTGTACCTTGAGCCAGTGTGTGAAACACTGGTTTTTTCATTCGGACTGAACTCTGTGTGTAGGAATTTCAAATATCCACAAAGGAAGTTCCTACATTCTAAAGATAAAATCATAAATTTGCTTATCTAGTTTCTGATCCAACCTTACATCTTTAATATCCGATAGAGAAAGTTTGTACATTATAAAGATAAAATCATAAATCTACTTATCTAGCTTCTGATCTAATTTGAGGTCTTGAATATCGAACATAGAAAGTTCCTATATTCTAAAGATAAAATCATAAATTTTATTGGTCCAATTGGAGATCCAATTTTAGGTCGTGAAGCTCTGACAGAGAAAGTTCCTACATTCTAAAGATAAAATCATAAATCTATTTGGTCCAATTTGAGGTCCAATTGTAAGGATTTGTCTTTTTAATTATACTTTCTAACATTTGTCTTGATACAAATTGTTACTTTAGAATTATGGTATTTCTTTTCTTCTAATGTTTTCAACCCTCATTTTAGGGAAGAGCTTCAAAGATGGTTCCTTCAGATGGAGACTACACTTTTCCACTATAGGTTCCATCTAGAAACACTAGAAGCTCAGGTACTATCATACTTAGGTACAACAAAGTTTGAGGTTACCTTGTTCTCCTTGATACAAAATGTTGTCCTTCAATCCCTCTTAAGCAACATTCACTATTATGGACTTCATCATTGTACCTTTCATGCATTCAATTTAATTTGTTATGTGGAAACATGTTGTCTCTATCTTTGCAAGTGATGACTATTGTGTAAGCTTTTAATCTACATGACTTCCCCTCATGTTCAATTCTTGTGACTATTATGATGCTTGGGGCTGCTTACTTTTAACCAGACTGTTAATGAAAACTATCTTGGAATCCTTGATGATCAGTTTTGTCAGAATCATGGTTATGTTGATAGTGGAATGTTCTTATTAATAAGGATAAATCTTTATCAATAAGGAGATTACCCCTTACCAACATACTCCACTATCCTTGCAAATATTGATCTTTAATGCTTCATGGATGGTTTACTTGTGATTATCCTTCTCAAATGAAATAATAGGGCAGAAAGCTAGGCTTAGCCCTTGCAGGAGCCACATTTCACCCCACATGTTGTAAATAGATAAACAAAACAACTTAATTTTATCTATACTTGCACAATGAGAAAACATGTTAGATAAAACAAAGCATATGAAAGATATGTTTGATAACTTTCTTGTTTTCCTAGACATCTATGGTATTCAAGTTATTTGAATGCACATGATGATAAAATTATATGTTTATAGATGTATGCACATATTTTGACTGGTGATCCTTCATTGCTCTAACAACACTCTTCTCACTCAAATGCAAGGAACCTAGGAGCAGCAAGGAAGACATCAACTTGGAGGCTTAGACAAGTGGGAAGACTGAAGATGATGCAGAACAAAGCAATCGGGATTCGTTATTGTCCCCTTTCTCTTTATGTGCATTTTTCTCTTTTGTATCTATAAATGTATAGTTTTTCGATTATATGCATTCAAATAGTCAGTTCCATGACTTGTGTGGAACAACATACATTTACATTATCAATAAAGACTACATTTTTGAAAGGATTGTGCAATCTTTCATATATTATATGCATCTACATAAGTGCAATCTAGTAATGTAATCTTCTAATTTTGTTTATGCACATGAATGCAATGTAGTAGAAATAAAAATGTACCTTACTCTTCATTTGAAAATCACAAAAGCTCTACTTGATTGAGCTATTAACTTTTGTGTCTTCATGAACATATGTTGATACAAAATGAATGGAAGAAGCATCCAAGTAATCCTAATTTTTTCTGCCAACAATTCATACCAAAGATTGAACAATTTAAGGATATTGCAATAGGTAATTTATATCGACAAAAATAATATTACTAAAGAATTTCAAAGTTTAGGCCATAAGAATCATCCTTTTTTAAACATGGATTGTGTTGTAGCCAAAATTCCATCCTAATTATTTTTGTATACTTCCAATTTCACTCATCTCTTACATCCACCATATGCATAGAATTCCTATCATAATAACTTAAATTTAATAAAATCCCTCACGTGAGCTTTCAAATAAAACCCTTGATCACAACATCAAAGTGTATTCCTCCTTTGAAATACTCCTATGATTTCTCATAGCATATCGCCAAGACAACACCATGTCGATGAGAGTCCCTCCAAAGTCTCCTCGACATTAGCACAAAGCACAAATCAGAAATGTAGATGAGACACCCCTATGTCAAAGAGACTTATTTATATATCTCATCGACGATGTGAAACAGTGAAATGTCAACAAGCTACTAGCATATCGAGGAGAGAATCACTTATGTCACATCGACAAAGTATATCTACAAGTGCTCGGTGAAACATAACTCTTGGATATAACGAAGTAATTGTTGATGAGACAGTGGCATATTAGCAAGAGACATTAACTTGTCTCATCGACACCAACAACCAACATCGGAGGAACATAAGATCTAATGTCGATGAGACATTGAGATATTGGTAAGACAAATAAGATTGTCTCATTGACACTCTTCAAGTAATGATCAAAAGCATACACGGCTATACTGTCAAGAAGGTGAGCAACATATGCGGTAGAGCAGTATACATCGCAACCCAACAACAAGAAGCCTTGAGCAAGGTGGTAGTGTGGTAAACAACAGAAGGTAAGGGGAAAACACCGCCATACCAACATATCAAAGAAACAACAAGCATTTTAATTAAGAGTCTCTTCGATAGTTATGAAATGATGATTAGTCTGATTGATGTGACTAACAAAAATATCGATGAGACTACCGCTATTAATGAAGAACTTGATCATAAAGGTGGTGTGAGTGCCATTTATGAACCAGGGCTGGATGAAGTGTCTTGAAATTTGATAAATACAGCCTCAAAGAAGTTGAAATCACTGTAAATTGTAATTGAAGGATTTGGAGAACCAAGTTGGATGGCGATAGGCAGCTGGAAATTTGCAGCATTTATCCAAGTGGTCTAGACTCAGCTCAAAGTATTTCCTCAGTAAGTAGATGAAATCATTGCATGAGTAGGGTTGAGATGGAAAAAACCCTAGGCAAATAGAAAGCAAAAAGACAAAAAACTAAAGCTAGGCAATTAAATCAAGACTTAATCGATTAGTGTCTTGGGTTTGGGCAAAAATCCAAAAGAATAGCACAACTTAACCCATTGTGTGTGACATTATATGATAAACAGAAAAATCTAGGAGAGGTATGGACTCCGTGTAGGGGTTACGACCTCTTTATTTATCATTATAGGAAGAAATTCCAGCATAGCCCAATGTCAAACTCGTGGAATTTGAATTTGGGTAAACTTGTAGTACCCAACGTCTTTGTGAATGTAGAGTTAATCAAGGTGTTGGCAAAGAATTACAATCTGAAGATAAGAGCAATTAATTTTCCTGATGGGTCACAGTTCATGGTCATAAAGCCATATTATATTTCCATGATTTTTCAGCTAGACACTTCCTTGAAAACAAAATTATGAATCAGAGACTTGTTGGAGGAATACCACACCATGGAGACAAGTTACAAGAGGTGGAAATTTCCTCTACATAGGGTTAAAGGTGCAGGTAACCAAACTATGAGGTTCTCTAGTGAAGATAAGCCCCCATTCTCTATGGCTTTGTTTGAAGAATACTTTCAATACACTTATTACTTAGCTAGTCAAGTATTGGGAATTGATGTTCCTGAGAACATGACAATTGCTCCCATGGTTTTAGCTATAGACATCTAGAGCCATAATGCCCGACCCTATGATTATGTAGATTATTTATCGGAGGCCATCAATAATGTCCTCAATATCATCAAGAATAACAGTGAAACCATTAATTTCAAGCAATATTCTCTTTTCATGCACATGATATTATACGAAGGGCAGGTGATGGGGATATGGGGTGAGGAATTAAGAATAAAATACTTAGATAATGATGGAAATTCAAGGCCAGTAAAAATGTGGACATCTGTGTGGGACAGCAGGTGTGGGAGGTCCCACTACCTATATTTTGAGGAATATTTTGTCAAACCACTATACAAGATGCTAGGTCACAAATGTGACTACAACCTCTCTCCAAAGATCTTAAGATTTCTTTGACTAAAATATATGGGTCATGAAGTAGGGATAAATCACAATTGGGGGGACTAGTACAAGTTTGGGGATTGTACTATTATTAGGGTTTATGGATTTGAAGTTGCACCTTATTTGTTGCCTAAGACTGTGCCAAACAAAGTTGCTTATTTAGAGATCATAAGGCAATTTTCATTTTCAGCTTTCATGCATTTAAAGAGCTATGGGAGGCAAACTTTCATTCCTTCCACTTTATTCTTTGGTGATTTCACTATTATCTCTTATTTAGGCTATGACTTCATTAGTGGTAAACTAGATTATTATGGCTTGCCAGTCGGCAACAAAAGAGAAAAGTTTGATCTTGAACACTTCATTTGTGATGCCAAAAGTTTTCAGAAATTGAAAGGGTATGAGCATAGTCTCCTTTTAGAAGATGTCATCAAAATTTGTGAAGAAAAACAAATCATGATGAGAATGAATGCCTACAATAGGGTTATGATGGCTGAGGCTTGGAAGGTGAATAATAACCTAGGCTACGTAGGGGCTTTTCCTCAGGTACATGATCCCATAGAAAGAATTGAATAGTTAATCCTCCATGAAGAAGAACTGATAAGAGATGTGCCACTTGTGGCATTTGAAAGAGGAAGGGGCATCGGTCCTAGGAGGAAAGTAGAAAATATCACACCACTAGATCACTTATCACCTCAGCCTACTACTGAAGGGAGCTTTTCAATTGGTTCCCCATCCATGGAAGAAGATAAAACTGAGGACGAAGAAGAAGTCTCATAGTTTAATGCTCCTATTATACCCCAATATGAGATGCCATTGGAAAGAAGTGTGATCACCTTTGAAGCCTTTGATGAGCTATTAGATGATGTGAGACATCATGCAAGTCAATAATTTGTTGCAGATGATACTTTTGTGCAAACCCCTAAATTTAAGTCCTTTATATATGAGTATAAAGGAAGACTAATAAGAGAAAGGTTAAAGGACATTGACCCTAAGAAAGAGGCTTATGCCTTGAAAGAGTTGCAACATGAAGTTGATAGGGAAATGAGAAACATGACTGCTGAGAGAGGAAGAGAATTATTGCAAGAAGTTGGAGTTATGCTCCTTCCTGGGTGGGATATTAGTTCAGCCATTGTGTTTGACAGCTTTTTGAAGAGAAAGAATAAAATTTTGCAAATAATGGATGAAGCAGGTGACAGGGTCTATACAGGGTCTGGGTACAATCCTGATAATACCACATTGCAAATTTGGGCTCTTTACCCCCTAGGCAAGAAGCCTTCTCTCATTGACCATGATCATATTTTTGGACATCTCCTGGTGCAAAGAGTAGGGGAGACAGATCCCTTGGAGACTGCTAACTTGAATGTGAATGTAGCCAAATTCACCAAAGCCCAAATCCAAAAGCTAGTAAGAGATAACCAGTGGTTGATAGAGGAAAATGACAGGTTGAAACAAGAATTAACCAACTACAAAGATAGGTTGTCTACTTCTCCAAGGATTTACTCTCCTTTAATTGAACATGAAAGAAAAGTGTTAGAGACCATGTTTGAGACTACTCAATGGAAGCATAAATTTGAAAAGCCTCAAAAGGAATAGGAAGAACTAAAAAGAAAATTGAAGGCTACTACTTTTGAAGTAGCATCAGGGATAATTTGTATGAAATTCAAAGATATGTGCCAACATGCAGATGGTGTCTAGCGTGCTCACAGTGGAACATACAAGGCCCTAGTGGAGCATGGAAGTCTGCTTGATAGGCTAAAGGAAATGGAATCCCATATCAAGGAAAAAGATGGAGATAATAATGCTTTTCTCCAAGAATGTCAGAGCCTCATGAATACACATGAAAACTTCTAGAATATCTTGACATAGGAATTGAATGACTTCAGCTAGCCACTATGTATGGCCATGCCAAATTTCTTTGAAGAAACAAACTTGAAGGATCAAGAAACTTGGAAAAATGAGATATAAAAATATTTTCCAGACATCCTTGATGACATCAATGATGAGGATGAGGTACTCAGGAAAATGCATAAGCAGCTTGGGAGGATTGCTAGATTGGAGAATGCAATGACAAACACCCTACAAAATGCAAACACTTATGCCTAGGAGAAATACATTGATCACATGTCAAAGGTTAATTTGTTCCTTGCACGAGTTGTATGAGGAGGTAGTTAGAGTTTGGTTGTTTTGGACGCATTAACATGGTGCTTGAGCCTTGAATAGATCTTAGGTGGTCATGGGTGCTTGTTGATGATTAACGAACTGTGGTTCATCCAACAATAAACTATTTTTAAGTTTCTATGTTATGTTAATTATGCTTTAGTTAAGAAACGATGTAACTTTTGTGAACGGACTTGAAGCTTGTTGCTTCTCGTACAAATAGGGAAACCAAGGTCCGATTTTGATCATCATATCATCATCATTTCAATCCATTAGAATAGATACTAGACCATCTCATCCACTTATTCATATCAAAATAACTCATGTTATGTATGTTTATATTTTGAGCAATATAATGGAGCAGATACATTATAACTCGTAATCCATTTTTAGTGTTTAATTGCTATGTCAATTTTCATGCTTATTTATTGCTTTGTTGTCTCCAAAGTGGTCTTTTCAAGTTGTTTAAATCTACAAGATTTATCAGGGAACATTTGCTGTTACTGTGTGGATGCTTTGATTGGTTTTTGGTTAGGTGTGAATTAAAGTCCTTTCAAATAATTTACTTTCATTGGTTCGTATTAAGGATTAAAGTCCTCTTAGAGTTTGGCACCCTCTTATTGTCTAAAAACCTATTTTTGAGACCCAACAGATTGCAAATAACTCTAAAAATTTAGAAGTCTATGAAACAGTGTATATATTCTATGAAAAAGTGTATATATTCTTGTACTTGTAAATATTCTTTTACTGTCATGTCTATTAAAGAAAACAGAGTTTGAATAAAAATGCTTCACCCTTTTTTGTAAGTGAGTATGTGAATTATTGTTTAAGGAAAAATCTTACAGTGTTTACATTTTCAGTTTACTACTTTCAAATCTACATTTTCTATGTATATAAAATTGTATGTGCTCTTTATCTCTAATGACATAAAACAATAATGTCATCAGAATCGGGTTTTCAATTTCAACACCATCATTTTCCACACTTTTCATATCTTGTTCACGTTTAAGTACAATCATCAAAATTTTATTTTTATTTCTTGTCCCAGTTAATCTTGATTCCTTTCAACACAACACAGTAGGTTGAATGTTAAATTTCAAACATTTTCTTTGCTTTTTTTGTATATATTATTTTCTCAGTGCATCATTATGTAACAACAATTTCACTTCTGAGATATACAGTAAAAATAAATGAAAGCACATGTTTGCTTTGTCAAGGGAAATGTATGGTGAATACCCTATGTCTTTTAGATAAGTGTGCAAGTGAAATAAGACATATTGATTGAATATTATTTTCTATTGTACAATTGTTTCTTTTATGTGTTTTTTACTTTTGCATGTGGATTACCCTAAAAAAGAGACTACTTTTCTTTTCTTAAATGAAGCCTTTACATTTCCTATCTACGAAAGGAATTTATTGCTTGACAACATGTTTGTGAACTTCATACAAATTAAGATTGATGTAAAAGGCCATCCCTGCAAATGTTGTTTGGTCTAGAATTATAATGGAAAGTAAAAAAGCTTGCTAAGAGAATAAAACAGGTTTTCAATTGTCCAAGTACAACATAATATTACTGAAGCATTTCAAAGTTTAGGCCATAAGAATCATCCTTTTTTAAACATGGATTGCAAATAATTCTAAAAATTTAGAAGTCTTGGTCATTAACATTATTGTCTGCTACAATGTCATCTAGTGTATCATTGTCAATGTTCATATGTTCTTTCAAGTATTTAGTATTATCATCATCTTCATCTTGACCTACATCATCTTCATCATCATTGAAATTTGACTATAGACCATCTATATTGTTACCAAATGTATTTGGATCATCATTTTCTATACCATCCATATTGTTGTCTTCCATAACATCATCTAACTCTAGATTGTTGTCTTCTTGTGCCTGAACATAACCATCTTCAACATCATCATGGATGTCAATTTATTCGATGTTCTCTAATCCCTCTCTCTCATTTTGTTGGTCATCATTGTTTTGCACAATATCCACTAATGCATCGTCAAATACATGCCTTAATCTTGGATCATAATGTATGACAAATATCCATTTTGGGTCCAAAATATCTTCATAGAAAAATACCTGCACATGAATGCCATACATATATTAGACATATGTTATAACAATTTTTTTGATTAATAAACACATGTATATATTCACAATAAGCTATGAATTAATAGATTAATGATCACTACCGCTTCTTGTTTGAGTTAAAGAAATACCTTCTCACAATGAATTGGTAGAACATAAGGCTCCTTGTCCTCTAGTAGGAACGATGAGGAATCTATAGAAAAAAATTCACTATGGGCATCATTAAGGTCTTCGTCCTAAATGCTTCATACCATCTACACTTAAAATACAACATTTAAAAAGAGTGTGGTAATCCAACTCAATAATTTCTTCTATTTTCCCAACATATTGTAGATTTCCTTCAATTATATTCTTATCTTTTGAGCTTGATCGACTGGATTGCTTGAAGTCAACCATGATGCCATAATCGAAGGATCATCTCTTTATGTCTACACTTTCTACACGATAATGTCAACCATATGCCCACATTGGTTTATATTTCACCCATGAAAGACCATTTATTTTAGTGAAACAAATATAATGATGAATATTAAAATAGTTAATACTGGCCAAAATCAGAAGAACCAACATTTTGTAAATTCCAATTATAATCTTTCTTTCACATCCTCTAGACATGTTGATTTCATCTTCTCATATGTTTGAATCCATACCTACATCTTCTATTTGATTTTGAATTTGTTCACTAACCCATTCTAGTGTGAAATATTTGCCCCATTCCCCAAGTAGATGAGTGGGAAGTGGAGTATTCCTTGGGTTTGATCTCTTAAACTATCTCCTTGCTTCTAACACTTCTTCTCTCTTTTTATCATATAGATCAATCCATTTGTTCATAAATTCCATGTGGTAAAGAATGAACTTGTCAAGTATAGAACTTTCATCTACACCTATTACATGTCAACATGTTTATTTCAAACTCCAAATTCCATGCTGTTAATTTGACAAATAAATTACAAAGTAAATTAATGATTGCAAGAAAAACAACCACATTGATCATGAATTTACAGTTTACTAATTTCTATTTCAACACCATTAGATTGTGGTTTTCTCCATCAATACTATTTGATGCCTGCTCTTCATCCCGCATTAACATGGGCCATCTTCAAAATCCTTACCAAGGAATTCACACACGAAGAAAAAATGCTTCATTCAATAGACACCCTTCACCCATGCAACCCTTGATGTGCCTCTTTGTCTGGACATATCTTTTAAGAGTTTTCATATACCTCTCAAAGAAAAACATCCACCTCATTGATACAACATCCTCCAATTCAATTTCATCGACTAGGTGTATAATTAAATGGACTTGTAGGTACATAAAACTTTTAGGGAGCTCCTTCTCAAATACACATACAATTTCTGCAATTTCCTTTTCCATTTTGGCATTTCACATTCATGGATCTCCTTGGAGGTCACCCACCTAATATAAGAATAGTAAATTAGTATGATCCTTTAGTCAAAAATTAAAATGCAATATAATATCTCTATGTCTCTCACATGAACATTTCATATAACCACATACCTTGTAAATGCTGACAATTGACTTATGGCATTCCTTAAGTCAACTGTAAGACAAGAATCCCCCCAATTGCCAATGGCATGATATGCTATCAAACACATTTATAAAAAGGTCATTAGTAATTTTTTCTCACACAACAAAATATCAAAATATATTTAGTACTTAATCAATGTTACCAGTCAATGTTAAATGATGATATATAATACCTTCATAAAATTATGAAAATCATGTGTTTTAAATCTTGTGATATGTCCATCAACTGTAAAAGCTTTAGCCAATGATGACCCATAGCCAGTAGGTGTCCTTATTGAATAGATGACATTTTTTAGTTGGTCTAGCTCTTTTTTTTTCAAAATCCATGGAGCTTTTGCATATGTTTCATTTTCCCTACTTGGCCACAAATTTTTTCTATCAAATTTGGTACGTGAAAGAGAAATATCTCTCCTCAAAGACAAGGTGTCCTTCTCTTTTCCTGATATATGTCGAAATATAGAATCTAGGACATTTTTGAAGATGTGCATAGGATCTAATAGGTGAGATATTAATAGATCCTTCCAGTAAGGGAGCTCATAAAATATGGATTTCCTTTTCATTCCTTCTGGCATATTAACTATTACTTGTTCTGGTTCTTCAATTGAATCAACCCAATCAAAAAAATCCTCCCAAGCTTTCAATTTAGCATCCACATACTTCTTAAGCTAATCACTTGGACCCATAATCATGGGAGGGCCTCTATTTTCAAATTTTCCATCAAATTGATTCTTCAGGGAATTTCTAAACCTATGATCTTGGTAGAAAAAACCTATTGTTTGTGTAAATAAATTTATGTAGATCTTTAGAATACCACCCTTGAAATTGTTTTGCACATATTGGACATGTAAATATCCCCTTTGTTTGAAGCCCTATAATTCAATAAGTAATGTTAATAACATAAAAAAATAGTATAAAACTAAGTATGAAAGTTGGGATGAAAATAAATTATGAGTGTAAATACATAAATATTTTATCTTACCAGAACAAACACCAAGTCCTGGGAAATCATGAATAGTCCAACATAGCACACCATACAACATGAAGGACCTATTTGATGGAGGATGTGAGATGTCATACATTCTTATGCCTTTCCATAGTAGTTGCATCTCATCAATAAAAGGCGCAAGATAAAAATCCATGTTTTTAACTTGGTGTTTTCCTAGAACAATGAGAGTCAGCATAAGATGTTCCTTTCTAACACTCATCCATGGGGAATATTTGTATTATCAATCCGAACGTACAAATACTAATCGAGCTTAGGGAAAGAGAATAAATGGGCATAATTCCATCAATTGCAAGACCAAACCCGATACTCATGGGGTTCATCTGAATTTTCTTGGCTATTTTCCTCTATGTGTTTCATTGCTTTAGAGTCAACAAATTCACATGAATCCATATTTACTCCCATTCTTTGCATTCCAGTCCATTAGTTGTGCAAGTGACTTGCAACAAAACATTCGTTGAAGTCTAGGTATAATTGGCATGTGACGTAAAACTTTCTTTGGAATTGTAGGACCTTGTACATCTGTATAATATCTCCTCTTTGCATACAAGGCATTCTACCTTGTTTTGATATTCATCTATATATAAAATGCAATCATTTTTACATGAATGAATTTTCTTATATTCAATCCCCAACTCAACCAACAACAAACGTGCCTCTCTTCAAGTTGATGGCAACACATTCTCTTCAGGGAATATTTTAGTTTTAGTGCCCTATAAGATTGCCAGAGATTAAATCAATTGAATTTTCGACTTATGATGAACATGTTTGATATGTCAATCTATACTAGGACTGTTTATATACAGCTCTCTGGTTTAAAATCCTTAAAGAAATATAAATGAGAGTTGATGAATGTTTATGAATTATACGCAATTGATAATGCAAAATGAAATAGTTTCCAACTCACTTGATGGGTATTGATCCTTTATCCGACCAGCAAATAGTGACTCGATTTCTAATAATATTAATGTGCATGCAGTTTGAGGTTCTACTTGCACCCGATTTGAACACGGGTGTATTTGTTGCTTGCTTGATGGATTCTTTGATGTTGTTATCATTAACATTACGTTGGTGGTAATTACCCCTGCTATCATCGTTACTATCAACCATATC
>VDFB02215513.1:0-23565 GCA_007258455.2 Sequoia sempervirens
CTTACATGATATTTGGAGAGGGTGGCTCAATCTTAATTCCAAATCACTCCCTTAAACTTACCTTTCCATATCAATTATACCCAAATTTTCTCTCTGCAATTCAAACTTCGCTTTTGACAATGAAATGTCTGTGAATTGCTCCTTTCACCTGCAAAACTCTAAATTGATTTCTCTACTTACAGCCACAGTTCTATAAAATGATATATGATCTCCATATACTTGATTGACCATGATATACATGATTTTTAGATAATGTTATAGCAAAACTTATTATAGATTGCTCCAATTTGTTCCTGATTGAAATCTGATAATATTTTTTCTAACACCCCAATGGGCTTGCCCTAAAACCAGAATATTTTTTTCTATCAAATCCTGCTAAGCTTTTAACTATTTCATCTGTTATAAAGGGTTGTTGTCTAATAACAACAATAACTTCCATTTCTGAGTCATCTTGAACTTTTCCTTAATTTGAGATGCTTGATTCTCAATTTAGATAATGGCATCGACCATATTTATTCACGACCGAACCTGCAAGAATTCTAGTCCTATCTTAACTGGAGTCTCAAGCCTAGATTTCTTATTACTTGGTGTCTGAGGCACTTTATTCACCTATCTTGCTCGGTTCTGAATTTAACCCTTGAGTTTCCTGTGAATCTAATTAACTAGAATAGTAGGTTCTAGATTTCAGGGATGTTTTTCTCTAAAGTTTTCATTGAGGCAAAGACTAAATGTAAATATTGTCGAGCACCCAAGGGACACGAGGTGATTATCAACTTTGACTTAGTATTAACACAAAACATGGGAAAGTCAATTCTTAGAATCTTTTTTGGAAGCTATTTTAGATGTTCTAGACCAGGACCATATGATGTTTAGGGTTCTATTGAAGTTTGAGGATCTAGTTTGAAGGAGCACGAGGTCTTATGAAGTAAAAAATAAATATGTTATAAGATTAATTAGAATGTTTTCTTGAATAATAGTAGCCCCTACTTTTTAGTTTAAAGATTTGAGTGGGTGCATTTGGGGTGAGGTTAGAAATTATCCCACTATCTTAGGCTTTTTTCCTCCCACTTGCCAATCATTTGAAGTTTTTAAATTCCCACCAATTGCTTTTTTATTATTTAATATTTATTTACTCTATTGAATTGAATATACAAAATATTAGAAATTTAAAATTCTTGTCTTCTAATTACTTTTGGGTTTATCTCATCATAATACTATTTTTCCTCTTGATGTTGGTTGATGTCACCATTATCTAATTTTAAATATGATGTGTTTTTTTTTAGTATTCCTTTTTATTTTTTTGAGGTGACTGCATGCTCATATAATATTTGATTAATGGTAGTGCGATTTTTTATTTTTTTTTATAAGACGAATATGGGAGAATGAATTCCCGTTGAGATAAATAGGTTGAATAATTTGCATATTCATCAAGAGCATAAATAAATATGATATTTGGTGAATAAATTTTTAGACATGTTCTTGGAACCTAAAGGGTTACCCCCAAAGCATACCATTTGTTTCATTTAGGGGTTAAATACTCTAACTAGGAGTATAAAGAATGTATTAAATATAATCTTAATAAATTATTAATCAGAAATAAAATCTATATCTAATTGAAATTTAGAATTATAAATAGTAGTAATAATATCAAAAATAGATTAACACAACATATAATGTGAGAAACCATTTAAAGATAAAATCTAACACCAAAGAGAGATCCAACAATGTTTCAATCCATTAATGGGTTTATAAATAAACTTAGCTTATATAAACCTCTTGTACACTATTATCCTCTCCCTTCTCAAATCATATAAGTAGATATACTCAATGTTCAACAATTATAATTTAAGCCTCATACATAATTGGTAAACCATTAGAGGTAGTAAAATCACATCCTTATACAACCACAACAAATTAAAAATTTATAATACAAGCATTGATGGGTTTTATATCCACCAACCTATATTCAATTGAACCAATTATTAAAGATTTTCTATTAGAAATTGGGTCAATACTCAAGTAAAAAGTGGTTAAAAAATAGAGAAACACTATAATATTGACACATTCCTCAAAATTTGAGTGATGGAGGAGGTAGTCATTCAATTGAGCCTCCCATGAACATTGATTTTTTTAGTGGCTAATATTCACCAGTTGGCTAATATTTGACATTTGGGAATCCAAAATTGGCTAATAGTTAGAGCTATAATGTGACTTGAATCACCACATTTTTACAAAATTTTATTGTAGTCTTATTTTAATCGCCAAAGAATTTATTTTATTAAAACATTTAACTCAAAAGTTCGCCACAATATTTGATACATGATTTTATTATATTTGATATCAATCTAATTGTATTGACCATGTTATATAGGATTTTTAAATAATAACTTAGAACAATTATATTCTCACAAGATTATTTTGCTTCAATTCCTTATAATTTAAGTCTAATACTTTTCTCATCCAAATTTATTAGCAATCTATTTAAATTACAGCCCCATTCTTGGCCTAAAATATAAGAGAAATGCAATGGGTTGTTTTGGAATCCAATGATACTACTCCCAAACTAAAATGGAAAATGTATTTGGAAGTGCTCTTCCTATTACCAATGCTACTTTCTCAATTATCCTATAGATAATTAAGTTAAAATTATTTTAAATTTTAGTATAATAGAATTCCATGATTTTTAGTGCCATTGACATTTTTCAAGATTCTTTCTCTTTCTTGCAAGTGAATACATTTTAGTTTTCCCATGCACTTGGGGATTAAACTCACTACTTAAATTACATTAGGCCTTGTAGCTATCTAATAAAACATACTTACAACTAATATTTTATAGAATGTTGATCTACATTATTTTTTATAAGATAAGCAGCATTTACAGGATGTTGTACCCTTCACACTGAAAGCCCACAGGGCCAAAAAAAAACTAGTTCAAACCAGAATATGAAATAGGAGAAGAGAAAACAAGAGTCACTAGGGCTCGACGAAACAGCTGACAGACAGTTGTAGAATAGCAAACAAGGACTAGACAACCCCAGAACCAGAGGGGACTAATCTGACTCCCTGAACCATAGGTCATGATGAAGTGATAGATTTGGGGAGTCCCATCTTCTTCCTCAGCACAACAGACCAGGGAGACTCAGAATCGAAATCCATCGAGCGAGGCAAGAGGAGCGGATCCTCACTAGCCACCCCGGGCAAGGAGCCACCACACATCGAGGGAGCTGAAAGCATCAAAGAGGAAACAAGAGCAATCAAAGGATCAACAGAGTCATTCAATGAGGGATGGGTAGTTTCTGCCTAAATAGTGACAATAGATTGAGGCAGCAAAGGTTCCACAGAAGGGATAACTGGAAGAGGAGCTAGGAAAGACTCAGACACCATGGGAGCCAAGGGAGGGTCACCCTCCTCAAAGGAACCTAGAGTCATCTTTTCTTAATCTTTACTCATTTTAAACTAGTGCATATGAGTTGGTTTAATACTCAACATTCTAAATCAATTCAATAAATCATAAATGCATACAGTATTTATGTTATAAAAAATCTACCACTAATTTAATTAACTTCCATAATAAGAAAATATTTCATCAACCCTAAATCTATTATCTTAAATTCTTTCTTCAATACTAATCTATAATTTTCAATTAACAAATTTCATTTTTTGTAAAAATTAAATCATCTACATACAAAAAAACTATTATAAAATTTCACATTATTTTTCTACCTTGATGGATAGTGTGGGGTTCAATACTACTCTTGTTGAAACCATTGCTTAAAATGCATATTTATGCAGCTATACCAAACCCTACCTGCTTCTTTGAGCTTATATAACATAATTTTCATCTTATAGAATTTATTTTCTTGAACCAAAAATATCATAACCAATTGGCTACTCAACATAAACCTCTTCTTCTAACTCATAATTTAAAATATATGGATTTTATATCCATTTGATGCATTTACCAATTGTTTTGGGCTACTATTGCTAAATTTTCTCTTTAATTGTGTCTAATCTTGCCACAAGTGAAAAAATTTCATTATAATAAATTATATGCTATTTCAAATATTCTTTTGTATCTAATCTTTCTTTATGCCTGTTAATTTCACCATTTTTATTGTATCTAGTTTTATAAACTAATTTGACATCAATGGCATATTTAGGTATTTGAAGATGGACACTAACTACCATGTTTTATTTTTCTCAATTTTAAAATGTCCTCATACATAGCATTGAAACATTTTTTTTAATTATGGATTCTTCAAAATTAATTTGATCAACTTCCAAAAATAGAGAAAAAAATAGTAAAATTGTCATTTTCTTCTTCATTTTGTGTTGCATCACATAGTTTATCTAGATTTTCTTGTCTTCCTTGAAATTATAATTGGTATTTCTCTTGTGTTTGGATATGTTAGTAAAGGTTAAAATGAGATACTAGTTTTGGTGGATCTATTGCTAGGTATAGGGGGAAAAAATTTCACACTTCCATTAGAACATTTTATTTTAGTACTTTTTTAATTTTCTTCTAGTCATTAATCCATTCCCATTGTCATGCTTCATCTTCATAAAAAATAACATCTTTGAAAAATGTAGCTTCTTTGATAATTACATTGTATAGTTAGCCTAGGAGATTCAATTCTAAAGTAATACCTTATCACATGCATGCATATTGGGGTTTTCTAAATATATAAAATATAACCAAATATATCACTTTTGTATTATGAATATGGCATATAATTTAATCAATTTGATACAAGTAGGTATTAGGGGTTAGAAATCATGTACGTAGAAGGTAATAATGTTGTTTATAAGTGGCATTCCAACTATGTAGATCACTTTGCAAAGGTCAATTAGAGGAAATCATATTTATTAGTTTAGTTTTTCTAGGATTTTGAAGCTATATTATTTGTACACCTCATGTTCTTATGTGTGTGAATGCCTCATAATCCTAAGATATTTTCTTAATTCCAACCCTAATATAATGGAAAAAGGAAACTATGGTCACACCAAGGTCATGCAAATTCAATATAAATCTTACCATGTTTCCTATAGCTAATCATTAGGGACCTTTTGGTAATGCTATGACCAGACCACAAAGAATCAACATGTATAGATCTAAAATCCTTCCACTATAATCTAGATTAATATTTACACTATAATTGAGATATCTATTATTAGGGGAGTTTATTTTGATAATATAAAGCGGGAAGGGCCTTAACCCATTACAAAGTAGCCATTGAGGCAGAAGAGAGGAGTCTCACAAAGAGTGAGACAACAAAAAAAATGAAACAAAGAATGAAGAGACTCACTAGCAGTGAGACTGGAAAAAATAGCAAAAAAAACAAGTATCCCAAGAAACATGAAACATCAATGAAGAAGAGAACAACATAGACAAACAATGTTTTTGACCGGAGCATAGAATTGGAAACAAGTTTTTGGAAGGACCCAAAAACACCGACAAAGACAATCAAGGTAGTTTGAAACACTCATATTAGAGTTTTTTCTCCCAAACACCAAGCCTCGAGAAAATATTTACAATTTTGGGAAACTCCCAACCAACTTTAATACAAATGAAAAATTGATTAAAAATAAAAATTGTTATAGCTTTTGTGACATTGCCAATGGTAACAAATTGATCAATAGCATCATCTATACCATGAATGAAAATTTTATCCGAAAACTCCAAAGGGATCTATGGGAGACAAACCCAAAAAAGAACCAAGTTGGTCTTGGTAGCATCAAAACCAACAAACTAATTTTGAATGTAAAGAAAGGATTACCCAAATACTAGGGTCCATATAACAGAACATGAGAGTAGTCCATGTTGGATTTTAAGGAGAATAAAAGGGATTCATTCCTCAAAGCCTTCACCCTCAAAAATCCAAAACCACACCAACAATCAGATGCCCAATAGCAAATAATATCAATGTTTGGTATGTGAACCAGGAATCTCCCAATGAGAGCATGTTGTAGGGAAATAGAGGCTTTGTCCACCTACTCATCAGGTAGAAAAATAATAGGAGGAGATTGAGGAATTACCTCCTCAACACTACACTCCAATTTTTTGCAAGGAGGAGAAGGCACTCCCTTAGTAATATTATGAATGGGGGCTTCACCTATAGAACCTGAGATATGGAACAAAGGTCTTGATTGGGATAGAGAGAAGGCACAATCTCCACTTCACACATGTCAATAGTAGAAGGAATCAACCAAAAAGATGAGGCAAAAAGATTTATCTTCAAACCTACCTCAAGCAAAGGATTATTAGGAGAGGTAGAAGATAGCCCCTGTTGAAAGAAAACCTATTCATAGTTAGAGAAAGCTCAATAGAACCCAACCCAGAAACACCATACTTATTAGCAATTGAACATTGGGCTTCTAGCCACATAGCTAGAAGAGGAATATCCACATCGACATCCACCAAATAACTTGTAGAAGACATGGACCCCATACATTGCTTTACAATACGAGCCTCCAAAAGAATATCAAGGAGAGATTCTTCCTCCTCATCGTCCAAAAGGATCCCCAAAGATAAATACTCCTCAAGAGAGCTACCCCTCACACAACCTCAATAAGGGTGTCAAGGCTAGTGCAAGATCGCAAGCTCATAACGCAAGGGAAGGCATGAAGCATAATGATAGGGGCTTCAGTCTCAGGAATGAATGTAGAGGTATCACCACCACTGCAATGGTAGGGGGATTCAGAAGGCAACCAACCCATGAGCAAGAATCCAACTCTTGCTCACCAACACCTTCTCCATCTTTCGACTCATCATCACCCTCCCCATCATCTACAAAGTCCCTAAAGCTTTCACCTCCATCATCTCCACCATTTTTTGGTTTTGGACCCTTCATCTTTATCGTTAATACATCTATGGGTGTTCATTAATGTTTTGTGGTGACTATTAGGGGAGTTTGTTGCTAGAGATGTGTATATATTAAAAAATATAAAAAATATTACTTAAATTTGGATTATTTGGATGATTTTTTATTAATTATTTTAATTAGAGAAGAAATATTTATTTTTTGTAAGACCTAAATCTATCTTCATTTCAAACTTACCCTTCTCAAAAATAGTGATAAATGTTAGGCTCTATTATAACAACCTAGCAAATAATGCACCTTGCAAAAATAATTTTGATTTTGAGCCAATGAAATGGTTTAACTACCATAAATATTTAATGTGTGAAATTATTTAAAATTCATTCCAAATTGTTTGGGATTAAACACTCTCCCATAACTAGGAATTTGAGCCACTTGAAAATTCTATATCTTGGGATCGCTTCTATAGGCCAAAAATCCTCATTATACATCCTCAAATTAATGTCACATTCATTGAAAGGCTTGGTCTACAACAATATATATAGTCCAATATGTCATAATCATTATGTTAATGGGAAGTGATGTTCCAATAGAAGTGACCCTCCTACTAACATAATGACTGATTGAATGACGGTGAGTATGTTTTCATGCTCAACCTCCTCTCTCCTATTTTGTGACTGAAAAATCCAAAAAATATTCCCTTCCTACAAGCTTCTAAAAACTGTCCCTACCCTCAAGTCAAATATGCCTAAAGTTTATGTCTTATAATTGCTTATATGACTAGAAAATTCCATACCTACATCTTAGAATCAATCTTATACTCATTGGAAGGCTTAGTTTGCAATAACTGGTGTAATCTATTATATCATGATCCTTATGCCAATGAGAGTGATGTCATAATGAAGTAACTTTCTACTAACATAGTAGAGCATCCCATTGTAAATAGCTCCTCTTCTTGTAGTTGAAAAAAATCTAAAATAAATCCCTTTCCTACAAACTTCAGAAAAATAGTTTTTCCTCCACTCAAGTAGGGCCACAAATACTATATCAACAATTTTTTCTCAACTCAAATAGAACCACAAATAATTTGGTTGGTTGGTTGGTTGGTTGAGGCGTGTAGGCCTCTGTTTTGTTGTTTGTTGTTTTGTTTAGGATTAGGGGGCCTTCCCTGCTTTAATATCAAAAACAATTGAACCCTAACAGACCATTAACTCCTCTCCCCTACACCTAAAAATTATAAATCTTAAAATTACTTTAAGATTGAAAAATCCCTTTCTTTTTTTTTTAAATGCATTATTCCTTAAATGAATAATCCTCATTAGATCAAAGGCAAACCACAAAGGTGGTTGCAATGGTTCAAACTCTCCATAGAGTTTCAACTCAGAACGTTGAGCCATTTTGTAATGTTCGGTCCTCGGACTCTTACCTATTTTTTCTTTATTGCTTGGTCCTCATACTCTTATCCTTTTACCTACTGTTTAGTCTTATCTTTTTACCTACTGTTTAGTCTTCCCACTCAACGTGTGGGGAACGATAAGTAGAATTTTTTGATTTGTAAGATTGATTGCTTTAGGTTCCACAGGTTTTCAAGATTGACAATAAAAACTTTGCTGGTTTGTCAGAATTCAATATGTTCAGAGGAAATAGGTTTTGTATGATCCAATGAAAATTCGTAACAAAATAGAGGACCACCCAACGCGTGGCAATTTGGCATCGTTCAGCGTCACAATTCACTGTATCGGACCGACTTGTGCGACAGAGTACATTGATTTCGCCTTCAATTCTTTTCCCCATTGTATTCCACAATTCTTGCAAAATCTGTTACAAGGTTGAGAGGCTGCATGAGCATGAAGCAAATCTTGTCTGTGAATATGGCTCCGCCAAGAAGAGGAAAAATTAAGGCTGCCATTTTCAGATCAATGGGTCATTCAATAACACTCTGTTATGGCAGCCTTAGGCGAAAGATAGGAGTTGGGCTCTCTTTCCGCCCGTTGTTGAAGACATTATTCTGTGAAAAGCTGGCCGGGAAGAAGCATATTATGAGATCCGCCATTGAAATAGCTTCGTTGCATGAGCGCGTCAGTAAATTGGCTTTCTTTATTATGTTCCTCGCTGCGTAGCGGAAGTATCTGCTCTGATATGTGTTGAAACATTAATGTAATGATATTTAGAATAATGAAGTAGTGTAATTGAGAGGGATGTAAATTTGGAAATTTATTATTAAGAATGTATTGTCTATTTGATTGTACAAGCTGAGATTTCTTTTTTTCTCTGTGAAAATGAAGAAATATCAAACTTATATTTGTCTCTACAAGTTGGGTCTTTGATATATATTGATCAATAATAGGCAGTATGCTGATTATATATGTTAATTCAGGTCAGTTACAGTGTTGTTTAAGAAAAGAACAAGTTATGATATTGATAAATAGGAGGTATTTTCCACAGCGTGTCAAATTGTGATATTGTTATCAAGATTCAATTTTATGAGTCAAACTCCTAAAACTACAAGATTGAATCCTGATAACAATATCACAAGTTATGACATTATTAACTTAAATGAAGGATTTCTAACTTGACTCATGATAAAAATTGCATTGTAAATTTTATAAAAGATAAGTAATTACATTCTTTCCTCCATCATTTTACTGTTAATCTCCTCTGTGTCACCATTTTGTTTTTATGTCTTTTGGCACAATGATGGGGCTGGTCTTAAACATTATAGTCAACTGGCATTGTTATCCATCAAATCTAAACCTGTAAAATATTAAACAAATACATTAAAAACTTTAGACAACTAAATTGTCGCCATTCTGAACTAATCAAACAGTCAACTTGCTTCTTAACTGTAAAAGTAAGCAACATAAATGTAAATAGTCCATTTAAATTTATTAAGAACACGCCATTATTTTTATTTGACTGGAACTAATCATCCAAGTAAAGGCTACACTATATCTCACCTTTTACTTTTGGGTGTACGATTATCTCGGAGATAAAACCCAGAGGAAAAACAAACTTGGAGAACTAAAGTTATCTCTGTACGACACAGCTACATGCACACTGTTTAACCACAAGAATTTTATCTGAAGTTGGTAGAACTGTCGGCATCGTCGTACACAAGTGAGAAACTGTTTTCCAGTATCTATATAACCTACTTTAAGACCTCATTTTCTTACACAGGCCTTGTAAGAAGTTATTTCCTCACAAAATGTATATAAATCTTGTATGGTCGGTTAAAAATTTTAAAATATTATTATTTTTCAGATAAACACGAGTCAATACATGTAACAGAATTGGCTGATAAAAATGAAAGATTTTGATTTCAATCACAATTTATTTTTAAATAATATAATGATCATACATAAATTCTATATACAAAATAACCATTTCAAAAATATATATATATAATAAACATTACACATATTTATAATCAGTATGAAATTGTTTAGCGTACATTTATGTTAAAAATATATTATTTGTAAATAATACAACATTATATAATATTATTTTTAAAATGATATATGATTAATATATTTTTAATTTATATTAAAAATTTATTGATAATATTTGATAAATTTAATTTATATTTTGTTTTATTTTATTTAAAAATAATAATTTTAATAAATTAACAGCACAAACAAAATGCACATACACGTACAAATTATAAGTGTTGCTGCAACTATTTTCAATTCTTCTTTTCTCATTCATCTCATTTACAACGTTGCATGTTACATATTTATATACAAAATGCTCATATTTATAACAGACAGTGTGGAGCTATTGCTTAGATGATATTTGGAGAGGGTGGGTCAATCTTAATTCCACATCAATCCCTTAAATTTGTTTTTCCATATCAATTATGTTGAAATTTTGACAATGATTTTGCAAAAATGTCTGTGAATTGCTCCTTTCACCTGCAAAACTCTAAATTGATTTCTCTACTTACAGCCACAGTTCTTTGATAAAAAAATGATTGCTCCAATTTGCTCCTTATTGAAATATGATAATATTTTTTCTTAACACCCCAATGGGCTTGCCCAAAAACCAGAATATTTTTTAATATCAAATCCTTGTAAGCTTTTAACCATATCATTTGTTATAAAGAGATGTTGTCTAATAACAACAATAACTTCCTTTGGTGAGTCATCATGAACTTCTCAATTTAGATAATGGCATCGACCATATTCATTCACGACCAAGCCTGCAAGAATCCTGGTCCTAGCTTAACTATCTCAAGTCTAGATTACTTATTATTCACCTTCCTTGCTTGGTTCCATATTTAACACTTGAGTTTCCTGTGAATCTAATTAACTCGGATAGTAAGCTCTAGATTTCAGGGAAGTTTTTCTCTAAAGTCTTCATTGGGGACACAAGGCGATTATCAACTTTGACTTAGTATTAACACAAGACATGGAAAAGTCAAACTAGGTTTAGAATTCTTAGAATCTTTTTTGGAAGCTATTCTAGATTTTCTCGACAAGGATTATATGATGCTTAGGGTTTCATGAAAGTTTGAGGATTTATTTTTGAAGGACTGCCAGGTCTTACGAAATAAAAAAATAAATATGTTATAGGATTAATTAGAATGTTTTCTTGAATAATAGCAATTTCTATTTTTTTAGTTTAAAGATTTGAGCAGGTTCATTTGGGGTGAGGTTAGAAATTATTCCACTAGCTTAGGTTTTTTTCTTCCACTTGCCAATCATTTGAAGTTTTTAAATTCCCACCAATTATTTTTTATAATTTAATATTTATTTACTCTATTGAATTGAATATACAAAATATTAAAATTCATGAGACCACCAACTTTCATAAATTTCAGAACTTAAAATTTTAAGCTTAAATTGCACTGCAAAATTCATTAGACCACCTGCTTTAAAATATTCCTAAAAAATTTCAACAACACCCACTAAATTTTTTTATGAAGTCCCCACCCTAAGGGATATTAAATTTCTTCCACATGAGGGTCTCAATTGAAGATGATATGATCCATGGTGTTCAAGACATCTTTGATTTACAATCTCATTACTTAAGTTCTTACTTGATAGTTTATCGACTTAATAAAACAATCCATACACTTCTAAGTATAATCATATTAATATTAATTTCATTTGTAAGAATGTTCTAAAGTTTTAATTATCTCATAAAAATATAATAATATTTTAACAAAAGGATATTGAGCCCAGAGATTAAGAATTGGTGTCGCCAACATTCACCAAAATATCAAAAATTATAGATACAAACCAATATAAATATATACTCCTTTCTATTTTTTTATTTTACTCATAAAATGAAAAAGTGTTTCTTCCATGGCTACTATAATTCTAAGCCTAGCAATCGATTCAAGGCTACTTACAAGCTCTACTCAATTAGTTAAATTTCAAACACATCTAGACTCTTAATGAACCCTTATTATACAAATCACACTATCTTAAAACACTAATAATCAACTTGTAACTCATGATATCTTCTTCTAGAATTGAATAATAATTTGAATATTATCCTTCTTCTTTCAAGGATTTGGTAGCCTCATAATATATCATTCTTAAATATTTTAATATATCTCTAATTTATCATTTAATCTATTTATCTATAGGCAAATCTAAAAAAAATTAACTCAAGATACACCAAGAAACATTGGCTATCAGTTATCGAACTTAATCATTTATGTTAATTAATAATTGATAGTATGAATTATATACAAATTAAAACATGAGATCAAATATCACCAAATTATCTATGTCACATTGCTCAACTAAGAGGTGAATCAAAGTCTTAGCCCTTCTTTACCCCTATACACTCTTATAATAGGTTGCATGCTTCACATGGGTGTTAATGAGGTGCATGAATCTTTGAGTATTTATAACTAGACTGCCAATATAGAATCTTTTTCAACCTAGTCTATAATGGAAGCATCTACCACCCATAAAAATTGAGACCAAGATTTGTTGACTTCAACTAACACAAAATTAATCGCATAATAGGAACAACCAATATTCAAGACACAATATTTAGACAGTCATTAGAATATAATATAAAATGAGAGAAATAAAACCTCTCCCATGAGCCCAAGCTCACACAACCAAGAAATCTTCTCATTGTACCACAAAATCTAACACTACCTAGCTATTACTAAGATAGTTTTCATCCTTCCTTCAAAGGATGATTATCACTTGATTACCAATCCCACTATTAATGACCATCATCTAAAATTAAGCTTGGACATCCACAAATTTTTTCTCTCCACAAAAAGGTGACAATATAGCTCCACCCAACCCTTAGAATAATCAAAGATATATTTCAATCATGAAGTCTTCCTTGTCACAAACTCAAACACATTATGCATATATCAATTTTTAACTTGAATACATAAGGATCTCATGAGGGAGCCAAGACTTAGAAAATAACCCACAAAGAAGAGAATAATTTTATTATTCAGAAAATGGAGCTTACATGCAGAGATCTCAAATCCCCAAATTCTACAACACATGCATTACAGCTACAGAATCAATTTTCGCAATATATGAGCTTGTCCCCAAAATGTTACCCAAAAATTAGAAACCCGCCCATAAATAGAGCTCCTCTTTAGTTTGGAGCCAAAACAACATTCAAATTTGAGTTTAGGCGGTTTGGCACCAAAAATTACAACGAAGTTCAAATTTCAAAAGAACATTTGTAATTGTATCTTCTAGAAAGTACGCCAACTTCCCGGGGCCATAACTTTTGATCCGGGACTTGATTCGCAAACCGTTTGAACCATTGGAAAGGTCTCAAGTCAATAATGCACTCAAAATCCACTACGCCAATTTTGGGAAAGTTTCAGGGCTGTTCCAGAACTCTAAGTGCCTCAAATCTAATGCGAAGATTTTCGTGTTCAAACTGGAAACTAAAACTGCAATATCTTCCAACCTAGGAATAGAAAATAAAAACCATAAATTGGGAATTTCATTATGACGAAAAGGGTATCCAAAAATGTAAAACATCTAAAAATTGAGAAACTTGAAATTTAACTATTTTTGGGTGATGCAAGATTGCCCTTACACCACGGATGCTCTGCATCGGATCATATCATAAACTTGATACCACAAGTTAAATGGCTACATACACATTCATATTCAATCATTATTTAATGCATTGAGCTTCTACACAAATAAAGTTATACAATACATCAATATTAGTCTTATTTACAATCCCAACACTACATTATACTTTATCAAGATATTCAACAACTCCTTTCTCTAATTGACCTCACTACCTTTACTTGCTTCTAGCATTATTTTCAAATGCATACAAGTATTATTTGATTCAAAAAACATCATCTTTTGATTTATATGAGTATATAGAGTCTCCCAACTCTTATTCCCTCCAATTTTTATTGGCTAGATTAGGTAGTGTCTTAGATTTTTTGAATTTATTTCCTTTGTCATGGAATTACTTCATTCTTAGCAATCCTATCATGCAAGTCTTGGATTTGTTTAATTGGTTGAATTATTAATAGTGTGTTTGGGTTGATATGTTCACATCTTTCAAAAATCAAGGTATTTGTTGGTTCTCTAGGCTCATTTGTTCTAGTACATATTATTCTCAATTCTCTTTAGGTCATTCAAATCATACAAATAATATCCTCTCACTATATTTTTTTATATGCACCTACTATGCATCTATTGTGACACTTAACTTCTCAATTTACTTTTGATGAGCTTCAATGTGAAATGTTACTATAGTGTAGAAAAATGTTTCCCTTTACATTTTCACACTTATTTGGGCCCTCCTTGTTAAAATTGGGCTTATTTATGCCTTAATTGGTCCTATTTTGCATCCACAAGCCTAATAAATTGCATTTTTCTAAGGATAATCCCGACATTTAATAAATGGCACTTCATAATTTAACAGTTTTGGTTGTGTTCCGGATTTAGGGATCTGGGACTCATACACCCATCTGGGTGTATGAATCCTCCCTAGGTTTTGGCCTTGAAATTCAAATACCACATTAAGTATCACACTTTTCAAAGTATGTGTCCCAGGTTTTATGTCATGGGACTCATACACCCAACTAGGCGTATGAGTCCCGATTTAGCTTAGGACCTATTTTGATTCAAATTCTTGGTGGGATTTTATTGTCCTTAGTTTCAATTTTCAAATGTCAGCTTGTAGTGTTGTAATTTCGGGAAATTAAGCATAAAAAATATAAATACAAGGTTATTTCACTTAGTTTCACCTAGATTTTCAAGTGTTCAAATCCTAGAGCAAGGTTTTTTATCAGGAGTGATTTCAAGAGCATTCAAGCATAGATTTATACATCATTTGTGTCAGCAATCAAGATTCCATTATCATGTCAAATATTTATTGCATCATGCATGTTGTTTGAGCTAATATGGCAATGTAGAGTTCAAGATCTATTCAAGCATTCAAAGGCATTATCTCTAATCAAGTTTCATGATCAAGATGCACATCCATTGAAACCAACTCATGGAAGTTGCAGATCTACGATCCAAGGTTCAAACAAGGTTTGACCTAGGTGAATTAGAGCTTGAAGATCCTTTGAAGATGAAATTGCAAAGTTGTCAAAGTTGTCATCTTCATAGAAACTCACCTACAAACTAGAATTTAGAATTGAAGATTGGACAAGAAGGAAGCTACATGAGATCACTAAAGGCTACAAAAACATCATTTCAAATCTCACAGGTGGAATCATATGCCCAACCTAGTGTATTAGTCTCAGATAATGCCTTTTGATAACATTCAATAGTGTCAGATCTAGGTTCGGAAGATTCAAAAGGATCCTCAAAATAACCTATAGGAGGACTCATATGCCCAACCTGGCGTATTAGTCCAAGGACAGTATTTTATCACCATCTTGTAGATCTTGTTCAACCTTTAAACATTCCAGACTTTGCCCTAAAAACCCTAGAGGACTCATATGCCCTACCTAGCATACTAGTCCCGGTGCGACCCTAAAAGCAGTTTTTAGAGTTTGCAGATCTTGTTTTGGCCTCTTCATTTCACCAAGTACTTTTTTGTTTCCATTTTGTGTTTCAATTTGATTTCACATTCTTAAGTTTCTAGGTTACATAGTAAGTTTGCATAAGTGTTTTCGTTTCCCTTTTTGAAGCATTATTTAATGGTGAGCCCCCATCCAATTATTCCTTAATTGAGTCAATTCGCCTAAGGGTTGATAGTCACTTGCTTAAGGATCTAGTTTCCCAATGAAATAAGGAGAAATATAGAGGCTTATCATTCTTTCATTTTGGTGAACACATTCATCCACCTCTCCCATTTTTCTTTATTTTATTTTGGTGAACCTGACCTTTGGACTCTTGAATTTCTGATTTAGAGACCATTGTATTCCTAGATCTAGGTTGCATTAGCTTTCCATTATATTTTGCATTAGTTGAATTGCATTTGGGGATCCTAAAGTTTTCATTAGTGAAAATTACATTGGATTCGAATTACATTTCAAATTAGTCAAAAAGTTCATCATTAATACCTTTTTTGAACTTGCATCTAGAGACTCAATTTTGCAAAAATCTGTTACAGACCTACCTGTTTTCTATCAAGAACGGAAACTAAAACGTAGTTAATCAGAGATCTCAAGGTTCACTTTCAAAAACCATGAATAGGGACCTATACACCCAATTGGTCGTATTAGTCCCTGTATAGGTAGATTCTACTAGAATTCTAAGTGTTTTCTAATCTTTGTTTGCACTATTCATCAGCCTAAAACCCTAAAACTGGGACTAATACACCTATTTGGGCATATAGGTCCCTAATCAGTCAAAAAACCTAAAAGTGGGACACTTTGTGAAAAAGTGGGACTGATACACCCATTTGGGCATATAGGTGGTGCAGGAGCACCTAATGGACTTTATGCCTCCATGAGGCAATTTTGCAAATTTTGATTTGTGGGTTGAATCTCTTTATAATAAGGTCATATTTGGATCATTTATAATGTGTTTAAGTCTTTGGTAGGTGTCTAGGAGGTTCAAGGAGTCCATTTTGCAAATTTTGTAAAAGATTGTCTAAAAAGTGCAAAAGTATCATATTGTCAATTTGCAAAATATGCAAGAAATGGAATGTGAAGAGTCAAAGAAATATAGTAGTTGATGAGTTAGTTGTAGATAGTTGGAATGAATTGGAAAAGGCATAGAAAGGCCTTGTGCATCATTGTAAAAGGCAAGAGTTAGTTTTGATATGAAATCAAACAATAGAGGCACTATTTTCTTGCAAAATTCTCACATTTTTCATTGTTGCAGACCATTGCATGTGCTTGTACAAATAGATAAAGGTCTAAAATCAATTGTATATGTTAGGGTATTGAATCTATTTTCTAATACTTTTTGTTTCACTTCATTTCATTGAGTATAAAGAAAGATATTGCAGTTTTTGTAAAAACGATTAAAATTCTAGTTTAGGGTCACAACAGACCTTCAAAGTTGCATATCTTCATTTCTAACCATTTAAACTCCCTAAAATTTTGTAGTGTATACACCTAAAAATGGTCTGGATAATATAATTAATTAAATATGATTTATTTGATTAATTGACTCCTTTAATTCATCTACTTATAAATAAATAGAAATATTTATTTATATAGTTCAATTTCAATTCTTCTATTTTTTATCATATTATTTTTCAGTACTAAACAAACAACTACATGCTTTGTTTTATTTAATTATTATTATCAAATTCTTCTATAATTATATATTTATTCTATCTTAATCACATCATCCTATCTAAATTAAATAAACAAATTCAAATACTTTGTTTTATTTAATTTTCTATTATCTTTCATCTAAATTAAATAAACAAGTTCACATACTTTATTTTATTGAATTACCATATTTCTTCCATGTTTATTTAATAAATAGATTTCTACAGTTTGTTTTATTAAATTAAATATCCTCTTTTGCTAATTTGAATAAATCCAAATATTCAATTAAAGCATATTTCCACAGTTATTTACTCCTTTCACCCATCATATCCACCAACAAAATTAGATATTTTATATCTAATTAATTCAACTTGACCTTCACAGACAAATTTGGAGACAAATTTCAGAAAAATTACAAGCAAACTTCTTCATCTTCTTCCATTGATCATTCCTATCCTCTAGCTAATTTTTTTTGTGGGGAGGAACAATCTTCATAATCTTCTCAGGATTCTTCATCTTTCACCTTTGATTCTTTCAAATCAAATCCAGACACTTACTTGCTACCACATCACAAATATATTGTTGGGAATCTATAAATACAGCTTCTTTCTATAGGAAATGGATCCCAACTTTGTGCAATCTTACTCTGTAGAAATAGCATTTGAGCATTAAGAAAATAGCAAATAGCAAATAGCAATCATATAGCAATCATAATCATGGCTTTTGATTTAGCTACATTTTTGTTTACTATAGTTTCTTTTATTAGTTTCATGTCAATTTCATCTATAATAGCATCCATCTTATCATTTAACAATATCAGATAGGATTAGTTTTCCTACATATTCACAATATCTCATTCTCTAGATTGGCATTTTAATAGTCATAGTGCTTACACAATCTGAGAGCCATAGTGATTTAATAAATCTTTGGAGATAGGGAACAATAAGACGCTTTCAATAGATTTCTAGTTTTAACTAGATTAATTGTTTGTTTAAATCTCTTGATATAATGTCTTATTAGGTGTGTTTGTTATTCAATTACGCATATTTTACTCACACATAAATTTGCGCCCACCGTGGGGCCCAAAAGTCCCATTTTTAACATCTTTTTCTAAAAAGTGTGCTTGCAGGTTTCTAACGTGTTTTGTTTTAGTGTGATCGAGAGTTTTTATGACACATAAGACAGATATTTTAGCACATCCAATTACTGTTACAGTGCATTTGATAGATATTTCAGCACATACGACTACTGTTACAATGCATCTAGTATCCTATTTCACCACAGTCAGGGGGTTTTCTTTCGGCACATTGACCCTTTCTTTTAGCACATTCATCAATTTCTATAGTGCATAGAACTATTAGTTTAGCGCATCTAAATACTATTTTAGCACATATAATGATTGTTATGGTGCATCTGACTTTTTTTACAGAATTTTAAAAATTTGTTGTAATTAATCCCTGTTTTCTATCCTGCAAGAAAAATACGCTGGTCAAAGACAGTTGTTGGAAATACTTATGCCAGTCAAAGATAAAAATTTACAAATTACTAATTGTGTTTGTGGGGATTTAATTTTATTATTTCTTTTCCTTTGGTTAAGATAGTGCACCTAGCTTAATTAAAGAAATAGTTTTAGCCCCATGTCCACTATATTTCGAAAGCAATAGGCTTATGCTCTCTCCTTAAATGGGTGATCAGAATGCTAGACTTGCTATCCTACTTTATTAACACCTTTAGAAGGCTTGTCGTAGTGGAAAAAAGTACTCACCCTACGGGAATGACCTAAGTGGGAACAACCAAAGCCAAGTTTTCCAACCCACTCTAAACAAAAGTGAATCTAGGGAAACCCACATTCAATGGCAGTGTGCAAGATAACCATCCCCAAAATCTTTGTTCTAAAGATTGGGAGGTCTCCTAAGGGATTTTATCAATTGTTGCGCCGAACGGATACCCTTTCTATGAAATTTAGTGTAGAATCCAACTGTGTTAGTTTCTGAACACTTTTTATATCATGGTACAAGGGGAGGGAAGAGTCTTCCCCCAAGACACTCACCAAATAACTATCAGAGACCTTGGCCAAAAGTGGAGGATTCGACTTTGGTTAAGACTCAGGAAAGGAAAAAACACAAGTGCCCTCTAGGGAGTGACAAGGCTGTGTGATTTGACATAGTTGCAAGCTATGGGTTGTGATATTCTTAGTGACCCTTGAGATTAGAAGAGTGTATGAACTGTATTTTCTTGTGCTAAACCCGTGGAAATTGAAAGAATCAAACTTGATTCTAGAATACACACTCTTTGTTTAATAGGTAGTGTTGAAAAAAAAATTTACAAACTTGTTGTTGTGTGTGTAAAATCATTTCTGAAGGTATCATCCAATTAGATCATCAAATTCCAAGATTTACAAGAAAAATACCCCTCCAAAATCTTCATTGGTTAGAAAATTACACCCTGAAATCAATCTTTTTACTGAGAAAACCAGAACAAATAGAACTATGAAAATACTGACCACTTCCAGATTAGCGCAACCAACCTCTGTTTCAGTGCATATACCCAATCTATTAGCACATCTACCTTATTTAAATAGCGCATTAAAACTCTGTTTCAGCGCATCTGTCCTATTTTACAGCGCATCCATACAGTCTGTCAGCACATATACTTAGAATTTTAGTGCAACCAATATCTGTTACAGCGCATATACCCAGTATGTCAACACATTTGATAGTTATTTCAGTGCATACACCATATTTTATAGTGCATAAACCTAGTTTTTCAGTGCATTCAGTTAGTTTACCAGTGCATTCACACTCTGTTTTAGTGCATCTGAGGTCTATTTTAGCGCATCCACAAAATTGAAAACTAGAAAGTTTTGTTTACCTCCTATTAGATAGTTCACATCAGAATTCAGATCTTTATCAGAACAAAAACATTTTCTTAGTCAAACCAGTGTCTCAAACTCAGGAAAAATAGGACCTTACAAGTCAAACTCTTCCAAATTAAACCAAGATCTTACACTTTTAAAGTGCCTTATCATCAAACAAAACTCTTGATTATTAAGTTAAGTTTCATTTATCAAGATCAGTCATCTTACAACCACGAAACGAAACGGTATAAAAAAAGAGAAAAATATAACTTAATCTCATCAATAGAATTTATCATTCTATTTGACTTAGTTATTATCTTTGGCACTACTTCATAAAAATATAAAAAGTTTAGTGAAAATCCTAACACTTGTATTCCCATTTTAACAAGATTACAAAGATAGAAACTCATAGAAAAAGAGATTGAGTCTCTAAATATCATGGCTGAAGAAAATTCATTTCATAGATTCAATCAATCTAAACCTAAGGAAATAACTGAAGAGGACATACAAACTACACAACAAGATCCTAGCTTTCACCAATTCATGGAAAAAATTTGGAAAAGGATGGAGAAAAGTACCTTTTAATGCTAGCTAAACTAGGTGTAAAACTTCCAAAGTACTTTGACGTTAATCGACTCAATGAAGCACCTATAGGAGTTGAAACTGAACCACAAAACACAAATCAAGTGATTGTCCTAACACATCAAATGCAAAAATTTCCCCAACAACTTCAAGATATGAAAAAAGGAACCACAAGAAGGTACTTGTTACAAGACATTTTTCCCTATCCTTTTGATCCAAGTGTGGACATGATACCATTTCCTAGACATTGCAAATTCCCAAAATATGACAAATACAATGGTAAAATTGATCCAATAGATCATGTGAGAGAATTTAGAACCATGAGTTTAGAATTTGCACAAGAGGAAACTTATTTGATGAGGTTGTTTCCAAGAAGCTTTGGAGGTCAATGTATGAAATGGTTCTCTAAACTACAACCAGGAATTTGATCTTTTGAGGAGCTAGTCAACAAGTTTATCTCACAATACTCCTATAATAATTAACATGAGATAACAATAAAGGATCTTTACAATAAAAAACAAAAGAAAGGTGAAACATTCCTCTCATTTCTACAACGATGGAAAATTTTGTTTGCTAGGTATCCTTGTTCCATACCTGAAGAAGAAAAGATGGAACTATTCATTGACAACCTAACTGACGAGATGAGCTACAAGCTTGAACTACAATGCCCACCTACATTCGAGAAAGTGATCTAAAATGGGATCAAGATCAAATAATCCTTGGTCACAGAGAGGGGTAATAAAAATCTACAATGAAGGATCAAATAATACAAACTCCTCGAATCACTACAATAACAATGATAAACCAAATTTTTGGAAAAAGAATAGAAATACTGGTAACAATGATGTTGCAAATGAAACACAAAATGTGAAACTGGTATTTAATTTGACAAGAACTATAGCAAAGACCAATCAAAAAATGACCAAAACAACAATCAAAGTGTCAATCAAAGCAGTAATCCGAACAATGGTGAATCTAAACCACAATCATATTAAAAACCATCAAATCGAAGAAGATTCACACCGTTGGGACAAACACTAGAATCAGCAATGAGAGAACTTCTTACACATGGACTTATCACATTACCTAAAGCAATAAATTGGGAACCAAGATTAAAGCCATCTTGGTGGAATGACATAGCCTATTGTGACTTTCATAAAAACAAAGGAAACAAAATAAATGATTGTATGCAATTGAAACATCTAGTACAAGATTTGATTGATAACAAGAAAGTATTCGTAGAAGGACATCAAACGAACAATGATCACATTGCATTTAAAAATCCTATACCAAATTATGAAAAGGGAGAACCTTCTTCTGCAAACAGTAAAGGTAAAAATGTAAACTACATTTATGATAGCACTATTCATTGTATTTATGCAGTTGAAAATAATGGTGCCACTAATAATCAAATTGATAGCATTGGAAACAATGACATCATACCAATAAATCTGATAGCAAACATGGTCACATCCAACAATCAAATTAACGTTATAAAAATCAAGGAAAAGAAAGATTATCAACTAGTCAATGTGGCAACAAGGGGGCAATCCAAAATAATATTGAAAGGAGTTACATCTAAAACCACTACTACCCCTTCAAATCAATACAACATAGTTGATCAACTGCAGAAAATACCAACCCAAATATCAATATGAGAACTCCTTAAAATCTCACCATCTCATAAGGAGGTTTTGGAACAAGCTCTTGTGGCCACCACAGTACCCAATAATATAGAATTTTTCCAATTCTAGGCTATGGTGGGACATGTTGCCAAATTTTTCACCCTCAGCTCAATCAGGCAAGGTATCTATGTTGCAGGTGTTCATAAGGGCCAAATGGGTTTTCTCCATTGTGGATTATTTCAGGCATCTTGTTGGAGCTGTAAAAATATGATGTTTTTACATATGTTTTCATTCATATTTTTCCAAATAAGTGCCCTCTTGAACACTTTCTGCCCATATTTTACTATGTTGCATTATATGTTCCCTTGGGTCTTCCATTTTCTATTTTTTGGTTCCTATTGGCGTAGGTCTGTGACTATTTCCATGACTCATGTTACGTTTTCTGCTTACATGAGTCTGTGTTGCCTATCGATAAGACTCATCCGATGTCACGGCGATCACAGATCTTCTGCATTCTTCTTTTGGCAAGACATTTCTATTATTTTGGCAACCGTGGAGGCTTCTATTGGCATATGTCTTACTTGTCAGGGTTACGTCTTACCGATCTCAACATGTCTCCCTGACTATGTATATGGTGGTTCATTAGCAGAGCTAGGCAATATTGGCATTATGTCTCAACGAGGTTTTCTTGTCTCGCTGACTGGAGAAACAGAGTGCATCGTATTGGCATGAGTTAATGTTTTCGTGGGGATGTCATGGTGATCTCCATATGTCTTACTGACTTCACATAGGTTCCCTTCGGCATGAGTTCCGGCGTCGGTATATGGTCATGGTGAGTTCTCTTGGTCTTATCGACAGTGTGCAAAATAGTTTTCTTTCAGCATGAGTTCACTTTTGTCTCATTGATTGGTGGTGGAAGGATGTGCTCATCGGTGTAGGTTGGGGTGATCACCGTAAGGTCTTAGCGAGTGACGTTCGGTCTCGCCGATGGAAATATGAAGGATCCTTGTCGGCGTAACGATTTCCTTATCTCAA
>VDFB02215515.1:0-22836 GCA_007258455.2 Sequoia sempervirens
CCTCTCTCTATCTCTACTTCTCTTTATCTCCCATCTCCATCTTCCTCTCTATCTACCTACCTCTCCCTATATCCATCCTACCATATCTCTATCTCTACATCTCCCTTCCTCCCTCCCTCTTTAATTCTCTATCTCTCTCTTTACCTACCCCTCATTCCATCCCTCCCTCATTCCCCCTCTCTATCCCTTTAGATATCTATATATCTCTTCTCTCTCCCTCTCTCTAGCTCTCTTACCTTCCTTCTCTACTTCCCTCTATCTTCCTCACAAATTCCCTCTCTACTCTATGTAGGATTGATAGGGAGAGAGGGAGAGAGAAGGAGAGAGGGATAGAAAGAGGAAGAGATATCTAGAGATATATGACTTGGTAAAGATAGAGGGGAAGAGAAAGGGAGAGGGAGAGGGAGATAGAGAGTGTGGGAGGTAGAATGGATAAATATATAGAGAGGTGGAGAGGGAGAGAGGAAAAATAAATTCAAAAGGTACACATATATATTAAAAAGTGGAAATATCAATGATGTATTAAATATGAAAATGAAAGCCTAATTTTGTTGCCAAGGATGGGTAGGGTAAGTAAAATTGATTTCACAATCAACAAAATAGAGAAAGATATAACAATATAAAGTTAATGAAGAATTGGGCATGCAAAGAGTTTCAAATATAAAATTGAGATATAAATATTATAAAAGTATAGATCCAAGAAACCCTGATACAAATAAGAAACCATAGAAGAGGGTGATCCCACAATATTGGTTTACAATTCTAGTGAGGAAGGAAAATTGCAAAAATGCTCCTATGAATTTTTTTTCTTTTTAGGGGTTCGCACGAATTGGAGTGTTTGAATGGACCCAAAATGGGTTTGAATGGACCCTAGTTCGAGCAAACCCTATTAAATGATGGGACCCACTTTTTTTCATTTGAACCTTGGTTCTAGCGAACCTCCAAGGGGGGTTTGTTCGAACATGGGTTCATTCGAACCCCCCTTTTCCCCCTTCTCTGCCTCTTGCACCAAATTTCTATATAATTTTTCCCTTCGAAGCTCTGGTTGAGGATGAAAATAGAGGAGACTCCACAGACCCAACTAGATGATGGTAGTCCTTGGAACGAGCTATCCATCAAATATAATTTTAATATGTTTTGGTTTTATTATGTATTTTATTTTTTAGTCTGATTAAACATAGGTTTTTCACTAAAAATCAAGATCTTTGTTCTATACATGTGGAAAAATAGTAGATTATAAAAAAAAGAAAAAGAAAAATATCAATGCACTAGATATTGATGTCCTTGATCCAACAAAAAAAATTGTATTTCGATGCATACGAAAAAGTTATGCTTTAGCCAGTGAATCATGTCTAAATTGTAAAAGGTTTGACTTTGAAACTTAATTAAGAAAAGAATATACAACAAAATGCTACAAAATCAATTCCATGCACTAGATATCGTAGTTACGAATCTAAATTCAAAAAAATACAATTTTATCTTTCATAGAAAAAAAGTTATGTGTTAGCCAGTGGCGTCACTCTTTAAAAATGGTGTTTACTGTTAAAAACTAGTTTTCAAAGGAAATGGAAAAAAAAAATTCTGATTTGAAATTTTTTGAAAAAAAAATATTTAGAATCTACAGACAAAATTTCACAAATCACTAGTTTGCATCATCTTCAAATTCCTCACGATTTAGCCGCTATAGGTGCCTGAAAGTGAAGATTTAGTTAAAAAAAATTAGTTCAATGTCTAGCTTGGCCAAAAATTGTAAACCAATATTGTGGGATCACCCAAGAGGACTAGGTTGTATAGGATTTATTGGGTTTACTAAAATAAAAAGAGGTATAAAGAGGGACAAAGAGAGAGGAACTCGAGGGAGAGGTGGAGAGAGGTCAAGAGCTTGGGGGGAGAGAGAGGGGGGGGAAGGAGAGATAGGGAGAGGGTTGAGATAGAGTAACTAAGTAGAGACAGAAGGATGGAGGAAAAAAGAGGTAGACATATAGGTCTAGAGAGAAAGAGAGATATCTAAAGAGGGACAAAGAGAGAGGGAAGGATTGAGAGAGAGGTAGAGAGATAGGTCTAGAGCTCAAGAAGAGAGAGTGAGAAAGATAGGTCTAAAGAGGGACATTGAGAGAAAGAAGGAGGGATGGATGGAGAAGTAGATAGTTAAGTCTAGAGTTCAATAGATTGATAGGGAGAAGTCTAAAGAGGTAAAAAGAGAGGAAGTGAGGAAGGGAGGGAGAGACAAGTGGAGGGATAGGTCCAAAGCTTAAGGGGAGATAGTGAAATAAAGAGAGGTAGAAAAAGGGACTGAGAGATATGATGATTTATGAATATTTGTTCATCTCCTTAATACAAAAAATATAAATATTTCATTATTGATTACTTTTTCTAATGTTTCAAGTATTTTGAGATGAGTGTTAAAAAAAAATCATGAAAAAGGGACTTTGTATGCAAATAGTGAGGATTTGATGTTTCAAAAATGAAACATGAAGTTCATATTATTATAATTATTTTTTTGTATACAATATAAAAACACTACCTAGTCCATTATATAGATCTCTCAATCACCTTTCCAACACTTGTAACAAATCAAAATTTTGCTAAGAAACACAAAATTTATGCCCATTTTAGTAAACAAGGTTGTTAGGTCTTCAAAAGGGATATTTGTTTCAAAGACCTAAGAACAAGTACCCATTTTTCAAAATGGATAAATGTTTTGAAACAAATATCCATTTTGAAACGGATCTGTTTGAAACATAAATGGATATCTGTTTTGTTTGAAAAAATTTGTAGCCTTGGGATTTCCCTCAAATTTGGCTTGGGATTTTCTTGAGGATTTCCAAACTTGGAAAGTCAACTGAAAAAATGTGTTTACAAAATTTCCTTAGTTTTTTTAAGTTCGCCCTTGTGGTTGACGACTTTTTTAATCTAAATTTGATAAAACAAAAAGGGTTTATTGAAAAAATTATTAGCTTTCAACTAATATAAGATATGCAATATTTTGAAATTAATAAATAATTATTATTGATTTTATGTGCATAATTATGACTAGAGTCCTAATTGATAGGCTGATTGAAAATCTTCTATAATTTTCAAACTATTTCACATTTTTTGAATCTAAAAGATGTGTCACATTCTATTCTTCACATACTATAGGATTAAAAAGGAAATTTAATTTCATAAATTTTTGATCAAGTTATGGTGGTCAGACAAACACATTTTAATAATTTTGAAATGTTCTAATAAAAAAATCATAACTAATTATTTACATGCAAAAAAATTACAAAAAAAATGTGGCACATCTAGGCATGTGTCCTCTACATATATTGAAATTTTCAGAAACAAATATTATTTTTTTCTTGTACTTAGGTTGGTCAACTTACACCTACTTTTTATCTTTTCCCTGAAAAATTTACTACTATTGCATTGAAATTTTAATTTTTTACAAAATAGATTTAATTTTTTCCAAAAAAGGACTAGTATCCTGGAAACTAAATTCAATTTGCTACAAATTATATTCTTACATATTTTACAAATTATGTTAATAACCTATTCAATTTTTTATGTCAAATTTCCTAACTCTATTTTTCTAAATTTTCATTGCCACTTAGGGGCCTAGCTTGGAGCCCCATGATCCTACACTGACCCAAGCATTTGTGCCAAATGAAAGGAAGTTGATAGTGGAAGCACTTATTACACTAATCAACAAGGATAAAATTGCATAAAAATATAATCGAACCATTTAAAATATATAATATATCATTCACCCCATGAAATAATGTTTACCTTGGGAAGCCCTTCCAAGAAAAATTTAACCTCCAAATCTTGAACCAATATATTCATAGTAACAATCCAATTCTAAAACATAAGAAGCCTCAAGCCTTCACAAGAGATCAACCAACACAAATCCAAAGAAATTTTGATAGTATAACCCATACTAAATTACATTACATCTCCATCCTATGAACCAATATGTAGGAGAAAAAAACTAAGAAATCACAAATGGTAAATCACAAACTATGGGCCAAAACTATGACCTAATATGGTGCCTCAACTAAGGGCTCAAATTCCAACACCCCAAGCAATGATGAGGGTAGACATCTAAGATTATTTATCGATAATTTTATTCCCACCAATTCACTTCACGTCATCACTTTTAAATTAAGTTAATTAATCATCCTAATTTTTCTACCAACATTAGGATTTTCTATCAATTAATCATTCATTCTTCTACTATCCAATCATAAATAAACAAATTCAATATTTGTTTATTTAAATCCCATCATGTCCACTCCCAAAAAAAATATTTAATTAATTTATTTTTTTCCTCTCACATCATTAGTACACAAAAATCAATTATTTAATTATCTATGTACAAGTCAAATCATAATTAATCAAGGAAAGTCTTGTCCAAGTTGCTAGAATGCACATGTATCCAAAAAAAGACTTTTCATGTATATTGAACCATTCTTCCCACTTCTCCAAAAATCCTCATGCAATCTCTTCCATCTTTTTTATCAAGAAAATATTAACCCTTCATATAAATAAACAAAAATTGGTCTTCCAAAAGGCTATTTTTTATCCTTCTCATCCATTCTTTTCTAAGAAAATTTCATCCATCAAATATTCTTGAAACATGGAGCTTCTTTTATGCACCAATTACAAGGTGTCACTTGGAGGTCTCTCATGGCTCCAAACCTCTCAAAAAATCTCCACCCTTGATCTTCAAATTCAATCTTATATATTGATCAATCCCTCAATTTATAAATAGCCCCTCATGTGAGCTATTTTAATATACTTGATGAATGCAAGGATATATTTTTATTGTGAGCATCAACATACCATCTATCTCTCAATCATTCAAATAAATTGAAGAAAAACCACACTCTTAGTATGCAACAAGAGGCCTTTGAGAGGCTTACCTTGAGTCTCCTATTTTGGGTATACTTGCCTCTTAACCTCAGTCAAAGGTATCAATTGAGCATGAGATAAAGCTTTCAATTTGTGTGTTTAAATATTTTATTTATGTTTCATAATTGTTTGATCATAATGAGTCAACAAGCTATTTTTAGAAGACCCTCTTACACTATCATAATCTAACATGACTCTATCATAAGTGCCTCAACAATTTAGGCACTCTATTTTGACTCCATTATCTTTATTCAAAGATGCATTATGATGTTTCATAATTAAAAGTTATAAGTTGGTCAATATTTCAATTCCACTATGTAATTTCATCGTTGCATGCTCGTGTGTGCCATAAAATTGTCATAAGATCTCATACACATCTTACAATGTCATAAGATGCTCTTACATATCTTTACGATATTAAATATTTTCATAATTTCTTACACACATCATTAAATTACAATACACATGACACATAATTTCAAAACAAAGAGGACACCCTTTTGGAAGAGAGCCTACAACAATTAATTAAAAAAAAATCACTATTATTGTAACATGTATGACATACCTATCCCAATAATACTTAAATGTAAATAATGCTAACCCAAATTAAACTTACAACTAATTTTTCATTAACATTTATTTGTCTTAATGTTGAGGTGTGACATCTTTCTTGTAGTTTATAAAAATATATTAACGTTACAACACAAGGGTTTTAAAAAATGATGTGTTCCTAGTAGCATTGGTTCATATTTTAGATTGCATACTATAGCTCCTTATATAGATAAATTTTAATAAATTACAATTTTCCATTAGACCCATTTTATATGAAATAATATTTGCACATTTATTGTTACAAATATTTAATTTTTTTATTAAATAAATTTTAAATAAGATTTGGAGTGATAAGTACTACCCATTATATATAAAATAATATATACACATTAATTGTTACAAACATTTAAAATTTTAACCTATAAAATAAATATTAAATAAGTTTTAGGGTGAGAAATCCCCTATTTGTTGATATTAGTTTGTCTTAATTCAAATCTTCATTTTAGATTAGATTTTAAATAACCCATCAAATTTCAATTCTCTATAAGCATCAACATATTCAATGAAAAACAATTAAATTATAGAGTCAACATTAAATAAGATTTAGAGTGAGAAATCATCCTTTCATTTATTGATATTAGTTTCCTTAACCCCAAACTTTCATTTTTTAAACTAAATTTTAAAGAAACAAGTATCAACATATTCAATGGAAAGCAATTCTTAAGAACATTAAATAAGGTTTAGGGTGAGAAGTCGTCTTTTTGTTTGTTGACAATAATTTGTATAACTCAAAGCTTCATTTTAGACTAAATTTTAAAGGACCCACCAAAATTCAACTATCTATAAATACTAACATATTCAATAAAAAACACGAATATACCACAAACATGCCCTTTTAAGGTGTTGTCCCATAGAAAGGATTTAGGCTTTAATTTATATTTTAAGATTAGTCACATGGTACTGAAAAAGTGTAATTGTTTCTCTTATAAAATAAAAATTATGTATAAATAACTGCAAACTTTAAGTTGATATCAAGGAAGGAGAATGAAAGTTAATTCTTCAAATTCAAGAACTTTTATGTCAATGTCACAACTTGCACGACTTTAATTTCTATTAACATATATAATTACTATAATTTCCCATCTAGAAAATTTCATTCATAAACTCATTACTTCAAAAAAGATTTCTAATTTTTTTTCCAACAATTCTAACCTTAAAATATAAAAAAATCCTTTTTTTTTACAATTATAACTTTAAATTATAAAGCTAAACTCTTCCATAAAATAATACAATACCCTTAGAATGGATTTGATGCTTGTTAAATCAATGCACAAGACCAAACTATAGGTAATCCTTTTTTTTGTTAACGAGAGTAAAGCTAAACCCTTCCATAAGATAATACCATGCCCTTAGAATGGATTTGATGTTTGTTAAAGCAATGCACAAGAACAAGCTATAGGTAATCCTTTTTTTTTTGGTTAAGGATAGGGGTATTCCCTCGACCCACCAGTGTCCAAGGGGGTGAGTTGAGGCTAGACTAGTCCCCTGCGGGGGATCTAACAACCCACAAGCCAGTCCCAATTGGTAAACCTAGTGACAGAGTTGACCCTGAACCCTGAAACCAATGGAAAGCAAACCCATGGCCCAAACCATCTCCGCTACCCAGGGGAACTAATTATAAGTAATCCTTATCAGAAGGGGAAAGGAATTTCATGTGGTACACAAGTACAAAACAGAAAAACAGTAAAAATGCCATGGAAGGACACAATTCACTATTACTATTATTTTATTTTCCGTACAAGCTTGTATTTTTATGCCCCACAAAAAAAGCTTTATATTCATTCCACACATGACTCATGACATTCCACAGTGCCGCGAATATATTTTTCTAAAAAGTTGCCGTCAAATTTGACAGAATCTGACATGGTCTGTGATTGCTACGCTGTCGTCTTATACAGACTGAGCCAGTGAAGCCAATTTGCCAGTAAATGACAGCAAAGAACGCGGCCTCTTTTCAACGTCTGCAAAATAAAATCTGCCGTTGTATGACAGACTTGTTTAAAGAAAAAGCAATCCACATTTATTTCCGTTTCAATTAAAATACTGCCTTCTCTAATATAACCGTTAAACGGCTCCAGGTAACGAAAAGCGCTAACCCCTGGTTTGGGTTAACCACTGGATAGAGTTAAAAGCGCGGCTTTAACTACGGTGTTGGGTTTAGTGGTGGGCCCGGGGTGTTGGTACACAGGAAGAGATTAGAAAAACCTGGAGCGCGCGGTAAATTCGGGGATTCTGAAAAAGTGAAAATAAAACCTCGTTTTGGGGGTCCTTTTATTTGTTTTTACTGCGGCCTGCTGTCAGTGGTGGGGCCATGACGGCCAGGTGCGGTGCCGTGATCCTGCCGCCGGCAGCTTTATTGAACACTTTTGTGGTCCCGGAATATTTTGACAGTGACAGCTGTTTTTTGTCTGTTGAAGTAAGGTTTTAGAGTTTGGTCCCATATAAAGGTGGCTGGTGTTTTGGAAATTTTAAAGATTTAAATGAATAGGATAAATATATGGATAATTTTATTTGTCTTTTTAGATTTTTAATGTTCTTTAGTAGTAGGGCTTAAAGTTTAAAGGTATATGGATAATTTTATTTGTCGAGTAATGTTTTGATTTTAAAATATCCGAGTTTGGAAACTTTTGGAAGAGGGGTTTCTCTTTCCATTCTTGTAAGTGGTGTACCTATGGAATGTGCATGTAAAATATAATCAAAATTTGCAAATGTTTAGATTTGGCTTTTTTATTAACACTTCTATTTAATTACTCTAAATTAAATTAAAGTTTCCTCGGTAAATGCTTAAATAAATATAATATTTAAATAAGAAGAGATAGGTATTTAGTTTGGGATAATAATGAAGAAACATTTATAATGTCGATAGACGTTATCAAGCTCCTTATCAATCTCCATACTAGTTCAATAGGCTTCCATATCAAGAAAATTCCCAAGGCCAAAGGCAAACTATTAATGCAAGACCTTTTGAAGCCTACAATCTCATGCAAGACCTTTTCAAGCCTACAATCTTAGTGTTGCAAGTACTTCAAGGGAGCTTGTACCTGTCCAAAATAATTTTCCACAAGAGGAGGAGGGGTGCTTTCCGTGTAATCAACCACATAACCAGTCTACATGCTCAAATGGAGTGATTAATCAAGCCTTAATGGTGAAAAATACTTTGAATGTGCATCCAAATACCACTAATAAGGCATCATTATAGAAAAGAGATCTCCAAGAGCATGTACCTAATGAAACAACATTGATGAATTGGTAAAGACAGGACTTTTGTGGAATAAATCAACCATATTATTCAATTGTAGCCAACACAAGGGTGAAAAAAAGAGTCGTTGACTTGGGAAATCAAGCTGAAAAGGAACCTCTTTTTGCTTCTTAAGTGAAGCAAGGGGCTATTGATCCATCTAGCACTCCAAATATGTAAATTCTACAAAGAAATTAGGTTGTAGAAAACAAGGATTAGCCAAGAAGTCAAACCTAACCAACACAAGCTCAAGGTGACACTATTGTTCCTAAGGGGCATCAAAAGTTTAGTATTATTCCATTTAATATTTTGGAGCATAGGATGAAAGCTAGTGTTAGTTGTTAGAGTAAAATAATTAATTAATTTTACTCTCCTCTTAAGATTTCACTTTATGCATATATTAGTCATTTAATAATTAATATTTAATTATTAAATGCTCTCACCTTAGGGTTAGGTTTTTCCTTTTCGGTGTTGATCTCCTTTTTAAGGATTGATCTCTTGTATTGTAATTAATTCTTGATTCATTTTTTTCTCTGATAATAGATCTTGCACTTTGTCAGAGCCAAAACCCTCGTCTTCGTTCTCTTTCTTTCTCTGTGACAGGTTTCTTGCATGCAGGTTATTTGGGTTCTGTGGATTTCTATTTCTCAAATCCTACATGGTATCAGAGCCAGATCTGCTGCAGCCTGTTCAGCCTTTTGAAAGTTTTGAGATCCAGGTTTTGGAAGCTTCAGATCTACGTTTGTCTTCTGTGTTTTATTTTGGAATAGGGGGGGTACTTTTTTTTGGTGCACTTTGAGCCTAAACGGACCTCACCGTTGAACTCGCAGCGCCCAAAAACCCCTATTTTCATATAAAACACGTCCGATTCGGACACAGTTTCTCCAGAAGGCAAAAATTTTTTGCCCCAAGGCCGTACGGCCCCAGGGCACGAGGATCGAGGTGAAAAATTAAAAAAAAAATCAAAAAAATTAAAAAAACGCAGTTTTTTTAAAACATTTTGGGCGCCGCCCGTTCAAAAGGCAGCGCCGCCGGCTCTCAGCCCGGCGGCCACCACCCGGCCACCGCCGCCGGCGGTAACCACCGGCCGCGGCCCCCAGCGGCGACCGCCAGCAGACCGCCGGCAGACTGCCAGCGGTTAACCGCCAGCCACCAGCGCGCGGCCAGAGAGCCGCCCGAGCTCCGCCCTCCACCAGTCTGCCACCAGGGCGCCACCAGGCCCCTGTTTGAAATTTTTTTTACCTCTTTCAGTAAATCGGGGATAAATCGGGCGTCCGAGCTCCGTTTTTTGAAAACAAACAGGCGTTGGAAAGCTGGCTCCGAGCCCGTTCTAATGGTAAGGAATTTTTCCAGATCTTTTCAGTTTGATTGCATTTTTTTCGCAGTCAAAGTCCGATGAGCCTTTTTGCACTCCGAGGGGCATAACTTGCTCGTTTTTGCTCCGTTTTTCGAAAGTGAATAGGCGTCGGAAAGGTGGTTCTGTGATCTTTCCAGATCTGCAACCTGTTTCATCAGTAAATTTACCAGGTACACAAAATTTTGTCTGAAGCATTTTTTGCTTTCTCAAGCTTTTCAGCTTTAAAAATTGTACTGGGGTTTGGGTTTTCGTATTGTGGGGGGTGTTTTTTTCTTGCTTTCTGTATTTTTCATCAGAAAACCAGAACACCAAAACTCTCAAAACAAACAAACCCCTTCTGCATCTTCTGTCTAGTTCTGAAAGACCACTTAATAATAATAAAAAAATTCAGAGCAGTTGAGACACAGTTCACAGGATGGCCGACAGACCTATTGAACCTCTTACACCGCATAATTACCACACTTGGAAGGGTCGCATGATGACTCTTCTCCAGTCTCGAGGGTTATGGTCCTGTTTGGATGAGGTTCAGCCTCAGTTGACACGTGCCTTTGAGGTTATGCAGCACAGGAACAATATGGATCAGGCTATGGGATTGATGGCTTTACACATTTCTGACAGTCTCCTGTTTCATCTTGAGGGTTGTCTCACTCCTCGAGCCATTTGGACCAAGTTTGATGGGCTTTTTGGTACTGTTAACGAGTTCAGAGCTTTGCAGCTTGAGGCAGAGTTAACTTCCTTGGTACCTGATTCATTTCCCTCTATTGAGGATTTTCTGATGAAGTTCAAACAACAAAGATCTATCTTGCAGGGTTGTGGTAAGACTAAGACTGATACAGAGTGTATTTTCCTGATCCTCTCCAAGCTTCGGGGTCCATTTCATATTTTCTCTTCGACCTTTTATTCCACTATGGATGCCTTGGGTGCTCGCCATGTCATGCCTACTTTTGAGGTCTTTTGTGATCGTTTGACTCGTGAGCAAGCTAAGCTTAAGCAGTTGGATTCACTTTCAGGTTCACAGAACCAAGCGTTGGTAGCCCAGTCCTCCACGGGAAAACAAAATCATAAACCAAAGACCACAGAGCATTGGAAGGATTCTAGTTCACAGCACATCTCTGATTCACCTTCTCCTAAGGGGGAATCATCGAAGAAAGATAGACCTAAGTGTGCTTATTGTAATAAGCCAGGACATTCTGAGTCCAAGTGTTATGAGAAGAAGATAGATGGATATGCCAAACAGGTTTCAGATTTGACAGCTCTTCTTGAGAGGAACAATATTCATCACTCTTCTTCATCTACATCAGGCGAGTCTTCTTCTTCATCTTCATTCCAGTTAGATGGACAGGCCCCACATAAGGGTCATGCATTATGTGCAACCTCTAGTTCACATTCATCTAGATGGCTATTGGATTCAGTGCTTCACACCATATGGCATCTTCTCAGGACATGTTCTCATCCTTCGAGGCTACATCCTCACCACACATATTGATGGGTAATAACACTTATATGAGTGTATGTGGGAAAGGTTCTATCAACATTGATGATGGTACATTCAATGATGTACTATGTGTTCCATCTTTGTCCACTAACCTTCTCTCCATCTATCAGATTGCTCACAGTGGGACAGGGAAGACAGTTGAGTTTACACCTGATTCAGTGCACATCAGAGACATTCAGACTGGCAACATTGTTGCAACAGGGACAGTTGATCACTCTTCCCGATTGTATGCATTCACACACTTTGGTCCACCATCTCCATTGTCTGAGTTTTCCTCTCTTTCTACAAGAGAGCATGCAGTATCTGAGGTGAAGTTTGGTCACTTGAACTTATGTGTTCTTCCATCTATTCATGAGACTAGTGTTGAGACTTCTACACCTCTACCTCCTGTTGAGATCACATCTATTCAACAGGATTCCTCTTCAGCTATGACTAACATTGTTGCTCCTCTCATCGAGCCATCAAGTGTAGTTGTTGAGGCCATATCAGAGGAAATTCCTTTCCTCACAGATGACAGTTTCAGAACACCTGTTATCCCATCTTCATTGGAGATTCCATTTCAGGATCATCTTGAGTTGTTTGATTCACCATCTTGTTATTCAGACACTCATACTGCAGTTCCATTCTTTAGTGAGCATCATCCAGGATTTCCATTTTCACCTCACATTCAGGGATTTCCTCTTCCTCGACCATTGGATCTGTTTCTTCCTCCGAGGAGATGCATTGTTTTGATCATTGGCACAGGGGTTCTCTCATTCTGGGGGGGTTTTGGAGCCTCTTCTCTCTCCTATGGGGGAACATATTTTGTACTTGCATGATAGAAGCAGTTCTTGGGGGGTCATGTTGACTCCTTCCTTCTATCTCTCTTCTTCTTTCACTCTTGTTCATCTCTTTTTGGAGAGGAGTTTTTTCCCACTGGGTTTTCTCCTTTACTCCACTTTATAGAGATTTTCTTGTATTCGGGTACCTGATCAGGCCATGTTGCCGGGACCCTTTGTTGCATTGTAGTTCCTTTGCTTTCTTCTGCATTGTTTGTAGCTGCATTGTAGCTCATCTTAAGGGGGGGTGTTAGAGTAAAATAATTAATTAATTTTACTCTCCTCTTAAGATTTCACTTTATGCATATATTAGTCATTTAATAATTAATATTTAATTATTAAATGCTCTCACCTTAGGGTTAGGTTTTTCCTTTTCGGTGTTGATCTCCTTTTTAAGGATTGATCTCTTGTATTGTAATTAATTCTTGATTCATTTTTTTCTCTGATAATAGATCTTGCACTTTGTCAGAGCCAAAACCCTCGTCTTCGTTCTCTTTCTTTCTCTGTGACAGGTTTCTTGCATGCAGGTTATTTGGGTTCTGTGGATTTGTATTTCTCAAATCCTACAAGTATGTTTATGTGGGATTCTTTGCCAATTCCTAGGAAAAAGGACCTCTTGCAAGCTATTATATCTAGTTTAAGTATGTCAAATGAGCCATCTAAAGACCAATCCTAAGTACAAGTACTCACAAACACACCCCAAACCAAGAGTGAACAATAAGTTAAAGAGTTCAAACCACCGCCATTCTATCTCCTCGGTCATTGGTAACCATCTAGTTCATAATTACATGATAGACTCAAGTGCAAGAAGATTGATTATGCCAAAATAAATTGTTGATAGGTTGGTTCTTGGATATGAACCAATTGCAAAAGGGGTAGTACAACTAGATGGGACATCCATCAATACTATGGGAGTTGTTAAAGGTTTGAGTCTTACCTTGCATGCTTGTCCAAAAATTTCAATTCCACAATATGTCTTTTTGGTAGACCTTCCACCATACTTTTCCTTGTTCCTTTCTAGATACTTGACTACATTTAAGATAGGTGGTTATTTGTCATATGATTGGTCACATATGTTGTTTAGGACAAGAAATGGTACCAAGTGACTATAAAATTAGAGTCAATTTCTAAGGACCACATTGAGTCTTATGTCTCGAGTGTTGTTAATACAAAGTGTATATCTTTGACCATGAAGAACACCTTGTAGTCTAAGAAACCAACACTCAAATAGAAGTTATAGCTGATTTATTATTGGATGAATTGGAAATTGAAAATTATGAGGTTGATTCATAAAGCACTTGGAAGAGGTAGTCTTTAGCCTTTATTTGATGTATGAAGAAGATTTTGTGGTACCTAACCTTGTGAAAAGTGATGGACAATGATGTGAAAATAATCCAATGATGTGTGGAAAATTATTTTTAATGGAGCAAGAAGCAAAAATGGAGTTGTTGGAGGTGTGATGCTAGTGTCTCTCAAAGGTGAAAAACACTATTCAACTTTTAGGTTTTAATTTATATGTACTAGTAACATAGCTAAATATGAGGACCTTATCCTTGGTTTGTATTTGAAAAAAAAAGATTGGTTGTTTCCAAGTGTTTGGAGACAATGGGTTGATTGTAAACTAGGTAAGAGGTTTAAATGTAACAAAATTGATGTTTTGAAGTCTTATAAGTATAGGGTATGGGATATTATTGAAGAATGTGATTTCTTTAATATGTTTTCCATACCTAGAATAAAGAATAAGTGTGTTGATAGGTTAGCTACAATAGGAGCCCGATTTGATATTCCAAATGATATTAGCAACAATAAGGTACATCGACATATAAAGGTAGTGTTGATGCCCTATATCCATGATAATCATGTCATTGGAAAGATTTTAATAGTGACCAGCAAATGATAAAAATTTTGCAAGAGGAAGTTGAGTTTTTAGATAGTAACCAAACAATTTGCAACAATAGTATAATGAGAAAATCATACAGTTAAAATCTAACAAACTTCCTAAAGAGTTGGTCACTTTGGAGTCTATTTTCTATTTTGATGATAAATTTAAAAGGGGAAAGATTAGTATGGAGGTCAAGAAATAGTACTATCAGGAGGTCAACATCTTCAAAGATAAACTCCTAAAACTTGGCAAGATATGTATAGAAAAAGAAAATATGCTTTTATTCAATTATGCCAAGAATATAGTGATGTTTTTGCTTGGGAGTATAGTGACTTTGAAGGTTTTGATTCTAAAATTGCATAACACACCATTGAACTAGAGCTTGATTCCAAACTAGTGAGACAAAATTAAATACCCTTGAATCCCAAGCTTGAGCCGCTTATTAAAAAGGAGTTGAATAAGTTGATAGAGGGTAGCATCATATTCCCTATAAAATTTACATTCTAGGTCTCTAATTTAGTGGGCCTGTGAGGAAGAAAATGGAGAGATAAGGCTATGTTTTGATTTTAGGGACTTGAATAGAGCCTCTCTCAAATCTCACTACATCTTTCCCTTTATGGAGAAAATATTGTAGGTTGTCTCAGGCTTCAAAATATTCTCTCTCGATATTTTCTTAGGTTATAATCATATTTTAGTGAAGGAAGAGGACCAATATAAAACAACCTTCATCATTAAGTGGGGAACCATGGCTTACAAAAAAAATTCCCTTTGGTTTGTCCAATACAAGGGTAATATTTCAAAGAGTCATGGACATGGATTTATACCTAGACTAATGTACAATATTTTGCTTGTATATTTTGATATAACTATTTTTTCAAAGGATGCTCAAGAACACTTTTCTCACCTAAAGTAGGTTTTCGACAAGTGCAACAAGTTTGGCATCTCATTAAATCCAAAAAAGTGTATCTTTTTGTTCATGAAGGTAATTTACTCGGTCATGTTGTGTTAAAACATGGAATTACTATTGATCTTGAAAGGGTAAGTGTCGTATTAGGTTTACCTTTACCAAGTCACAAGAAAGGTTTACAATTTTTTCTAGGGAGGATTAATTTTGTAAGAAGGTTATACTAGATGCTGCAAATATTTTAAATCCATAAACCTCCATGTTGAAAATGAATACATGCTTTAGCAAGAAAAGAGAAGGAAAAATGAGTTTTGATGTTATAAAAGAAGCCATAGCAGTAACACCCACACTCATAAATCCTAATTTTTCTAAGGATTTCATCTTGTATGCTTTTGGAAGCTTGGATACTATCTAAACCATGTTAGCATAGGAAAATGAAGAAGGTTTGGAGTAGCCAATTTCTTTCTTCATCCAAGGATTAGAGGAATATGAAGAGAGGTACTTATTTGTTGAAAACCATGTCCTTGTTGTTATTAGAAGTGAAAAAAAATAGACATTTGGTTTCAAATACCAAGATTCATTTGATGGTTGCTCACCCAAGTGTTAAGGAATTTTTACTAAGAAAGGATTCAACTCAAAAGAGGTCTTATCAGATAACCAAATTAATGGAATATGGTGTTGAAATCAAGGTAACAAAATTTGTTAGAGGTAAAGGTTTATGTGAGTAGCTGGATGGTGGGTTGGACAATGTTGAAGAAAATGATAAGGAGGTTGTCCTAGTCCTCCAAAATGACTCTTGAGTAATACACCTTCCTCCTCTATAAGATAGGTACAAGATATGACACACTTTCTCCAAAAAAGTGAGTTTCCACAAGGGTTAGACAAGGTAAAAAGGATGTGTTTTAAATTAAAATATATCCCTTATGTGCTTTTAAATGATGGTATGTTCAAGAAATATTTTAATGGTGTATTACTAAGATGCATTGATACTAACAAAGTTGATCATTTTTGGAATAATTCCATGATGGAACAACATGAGGTCACTCTACTCCAAGAAAAACAACACTGAAAATAATGAGAGTTGGATGTTATTGTCCTATTTTATTTAAATGTAATCATGCATAGGCAAGGAAATGCAAGAAATGTGTATTTTTTTTAGGTAAAGAAAAACTTGCAACCTTTCCTTTGCAACCCATTCAAGTTGAATATCCTTTTATGAACCGGGGATTAGATTTTAATGGGGTTATTAACCCACCTTCAAGTACTAGCCACAAATGGATAATTACAACTACTAATTATTTCACAAGGTGGACTAAGGCCATAACACTAAAAGAGGGAAGTGAGAGTGCAATCTTAAGTTTTTATGAAGATCTAGTCACACGGTTTATTTTGCCTAGTTCAATTATACCAAACAATACAATGGATTTTGTGGGAAAAAAAATAAGTGATTGGGCTATAAAACATGGGATTTATTTGAATACATCCTCAAAATACTATCCTTAATGGAATGGACTAGGTGAATCCACAAATAAGAACCTAATCAAGATTATTAAGAGGATAATTGATGATAATCAAAGAGAATGGAGCACTAAATTGAGATATACCCTATATGCTAATAGGATAACCCCAAATAGGTCAATTGGAAACACACCATATACACTAGTATATGGAAAGGAGGCAAGGATAATCATTTCTCTTGAGCTTCCAAATATTAATTTGGTCAATCAACAAGAAATTATGGAAGAAGACCCAATGAGAAACATGTTTGTGTAGCTAGTAGAGTTTGAGGAAACAAAAAATGTCAATAAAGACAATGGAGCTTCATCAAGCTCAAATGAAGAGGTATTTTGAAGAAAGAGAAGTCCCAAGAGTCTTCAAAAAGGAGATATTGTTCTCAAGTGGGATGAGTTAAATAGTAGGCCTAGAAAACACACCAAATTTGATTCAATGTGGAGTTGGCCTTACATGAATTTTTTAGTGTAAGAAACCTAATGCATTCTAGTTGTGCAAGATGGATGAAGAGGAGTTTCCTATCCAAGTCAATGGGATACACCTCAAGCATTACTATTGAGGTGATGAAACACTTTTGTACATATTAAAGTAGCTTTCCTTCAAGTTAATAAGTGTTTTTAATTAGTGTTAAAGCAGGTTTTGATGGGGCCTCGAAACCCATTACAACTAGTTTTGAAGGGCTCTATAACCCTGTCCAAGGAAGGCAAGCTACATAAAAGATAAATCACATACAATAAGTAGAAAAACAACAACAACAGTCAACACGAAGACATGACTACACAAGCTGCATCAAATAACAAGAGAGGGACAAGATCCCTAAACAACCAAATTTTAACTAGGACCAGGAAACCATAAGTGAACATTGAACCCGCTTGTACCAGCTAGATGATAGCAAACCAACTGATCAGGAAATAAATCACTGATGCAACTCCAACTCGAATTTGAACCATTAAAATAAGGACAACCAAAGTTCACAATCAAAGCAAACAACTCATCCAAATTATCAACCTCAATATGCGAAGAACAAAGCTAAGCCAAGGATGTAAACATCCCCATACAATCAAATTTTTTGATACAACACCCCACCAAACTACTAATAGTAGCCTCCCAACAACACCTTCCCACCAAGGATGCCAACCCAACCTCCACCTCAAGAGGAGGGGGCTCACCTCCAAACTAGAGGATGAAATGAGACCCAAAACCTCTACAAACACCACTCTACTTACTTAAGCAACACCTCAATAAGATCCAACATAAAGGAAAAGATCTACTGAGAAACACTACAACAACCAACTCCACCTCAATAGAAGAAGGATCCTCCTCAATAGGAACAGTCTCCCCCTCAATAGAAGACTCAAGTCGTAGATCTCAGCAAAAAGTAAAATCAAAAGGGAGGGAAGACACCACATCCCAAGGAATCCCTAGCATCAGGTACCAGTAAGAGGAAGTAGGGAATTCTTTAAACAAAGCACATAGTTGGGCCCAAAGATAACACCATAAGCATAACCCAACTAGTCGTAGAAAAACCACAATCTCTAATCAATGTAGTTGTATGCAAACCTAGAACCAAAGAACCATAATGAGAAAAGATCCAAGCTCAAGGATAACAAAAGAAAACCAAGCCCAAGAGGGACAAGGGAGCCCCAACAAGGACACTAAGAGATGACCAAACCATAAAGCCCCTAAGCAGCCCCAACACATCGGTCAGAGCCAAAGATAGGCCAAATCTCCATAGATCCAACCCAAGGGACACACCACCAATCCACAAAGGGGAAATGAGGAGCACCCACTACACACCCAAGGAAAGAAATACCACCATAACACCACCAAAAAGGACATTAGAAATGGGAAAAGGGAAACCTAGAAGGAATCAGTTAGAAAATAGGCCAGTAGGGAAAGCCCCCCAAGCCATCCCATTACACCGAATAGGACCAAGAATAGGCTAGTCCTCCAACCAATCCACCTCATGGGAAAAAGAACCCTCACAGCCACACACCATCAAAGTCCTCCAAGCAATACCAAGGAAATCAAAGTTAATAAGTGTTGTTGCACATTTAATTAGCTATTATTTTGAGTAGTTTTATGTTCATTTCTTTGTTTTTTTTTTTTTTTTGAGGTGTTAGCAACTATTGTCAAGTCTAGTTTTTAGTTTTGTTTCAAGTCTCTTGACTCTTCTACCCAATGGATTGTCAAAGTAAACTAGTCTTCCAAGTTTAGTAGGAAAAGCATCCACAAAGGTCACCAAAAGTGTTAGCCTATTTATGCCTTTAGACATAAATAGGAAAATTAATAAGGGCTTATGTCAAGCCCTAACTTTCCAAATTTCTCAAAGACCTCTCCAAAGTTAAGTTATGTATTTTACTTTTTAAAATGGAGTTTAGCACTTGTTAAAGTTTTAAGATACCTTAACTTTGTCAAAATCCACATTGCATGAGTTTGGAGGGAGTTTTGTCTTGAAAAGAGTTTGAGTTTCATTAGAATAGGTCAAGCACTTTAAGGTTTTGTCACATCTAGGACTCTTTTCATAACATCCTATAGGCTATAATGGTGGCTAGAGTTGTTTATTATTGGAATATGAAGTCATATTTATTCTTATTCTAGTAGTGACTCTACAACTCAAATTTTTTATCCTATATGAAGTAATTATTTCTGTATAATTTGATGATTGTTGTATCAGCTAATTTTTCCAAATTAATAAAATAATAAATATTTTTACTTTAGGTTTTTTATTGGTATAATTTTACTAGGTTTTTCACATAAATTTGTATGTTTATTTGTGCATATTATTTTTCTCTATTTATTTTGTAATGTGAATTTTCTCACAATTCAAGCATTATATTGGAGGGCTATAATGGAGATACAATCCTCTTTTGCACTTAGCTTTAGGATGTTTATACATGCAATGTTATGCTTTCATTGTCTTCTCAGTTGTAGAGTCATGGAGGGTTGTGTTATTGAGTTGGATGTGACGATGCTTCTACAGCAAATGATGAGGGATGGAAATGGTGATATGGTTGTTGAGGAACATTATCATCCACCTATGCAAGAGCATCCACGTGGAACCCAAAGGTAAATCTAGTAGGATGCAAGTCAATTTTTTCTATTGAAATGCTCTCACTCTCATAATGAGACATCAAAGTCATTATGAAGTATGAATCCTAAGTGTATCACCTTTTCCTATAATTCTTAGAGTTTATTGTATTAGTTTATATGTCTACACAATAGAAGAAGCTTGGAGATCCATATGATGGTCAAAAGATATCCATATATCTTCTTAATATGAGGGTCATCACCTAAATTTACTATGACATTAAAATCAAAAGGAAAAATATTTTAAAAGCCATGTCTAAGTGTTATAGTGTCTTTCTTTATATTTGAGAGTGGATATGCTTCGGTAAATCTTTACAAGTCCTAGACAATCTTTTCAAGTAGATACGGTGAGTGGAAAGAGTTACATGAAGTAGAAAAGTTCATAAATAACATAGTCATGAAGCCAAATAAGTATGACAGTAAAAGATAGTGTGAAATGAGAATGAAAATGACAAAGATAAAAGTTATAAGATGACAAGCTTGTTTAGAAGGGTGATCACCAAACATTTTTGCAAGAAGGTAATGGAGAAATGCACCTTGAGAGGAGAAAAATATAGTGAGAACATGATTGTAGGTCAAGTGTGGAAGAAAGAGCATGTAATGGAAAGGTATAGATGATGGCTATACAAGGGTTTGTTGAGAAGAGAAGACTATTCATTGCAATAAAAGGGTGCAATCCATGTATGACAGTATAAGGGTAGAAAATGGAGTGTTTCCTCTAAATCTTAGAATAAATAATAAAGCATTCAAATGGAGAGATATTCCACTAAGGAATGGTAATATACCTTAAGAGTAGGCCCTTTTCCTAGAGAAAAAGCTCAAATTCATTATTATTATATGATATCCATAGAGAAAGATTGTATGTCATAGCAAAGTTCTTGCAATATTTCTTATAGCATGTCAAAGAGCATAGTGATGATAATGAGAAGGTAAGGATAACAAACAAGACTAAAGAAAATTAGGATAGTCACCAAATGTGATAGACTTACAAAGAAACAAAGGACTCCTAGTTACTAGTGCATAGGGTCAAATGGAAAAATATGCTTATTAACAGTCCCAGAGTCAATTTAGATGCCCATAAATGAGTTTACAAAAAGAAGAGATCAAAACCCTCACATGAGTATTGCAAAATGGTGTAAACCCTTTTCAAAACCTTACACCTATCCATGAAGATTTTGTTAAAAATTTATAGCAATGAATATCCAAAGTACTTGCGAGGAAGAACATGGTCATCAAAGAATCACCAAAGACCTTTTCATAGTAGTAAGAAGATATGTGGTTGATAATCCATCTTATAGTGGGAAAAAAACAAGGACAATAACAACATCAAAAGGGAAACAAATGGTATTTCATTTTTTCCTAAATGATAGGAAGAAGATAGCGTATGTGCATAGATGATAGTATACAAGTTATTCTAGTCACAGTTTGAAATTTTTTCATAGGCACAATGAAAATGATAAAATGACATTCATGAGAAGCAACAAAGAAAGGATGAGATAAATATGAAGGAAAATCAGAGTGACTTATGCTTATTAAAGACACGAGATGAACAAGCTACAAATAAATGATACATGTATCAAGATTATTCTTAAATATGTGTCATGCCCTCCTACGGAATTTAATCATTTTTTGAAACATAGGAAAAAGAGGGATATGGATAGGGGACCTAAAAATGGGATGTGAAATTAGGGACCTATGCCAAAAGAAAAAGGGATTGTCCTCCTAATCACAAATCCACCTTTTCCATGTTCATTAGGAAGAGGGATACTACTATAAATGATTAGAATTGACTTCCAACCCTCAAGGTGAGTCAACCCTAGGTGTGGACACTATGTTGCCTTAACATCCTTATGACATAAATGACTGAACAATAGTTTTAGGAGAAGAATAAAAGTGCTTTAACAATCAAACCTATGATATCTAACACTGGGAACACAAAGAATTATGATAACACTATTAGAAACAACCATTAACTAGTAGACCTGAGAAGGTTATGATGGTGTTTACCTAGCTCCAAAATTGGGTTTCAAGCTTTGTTGAAGGATATATTTTCCTAGGGCTGAATGGGTCTCTGTACAGGGGTTTGAAAATTCTTTTTGCAATCCTTAGATCCTAGATATAAGCTTATGATTCCCCCAAGTTTGACTGTCAAAAAGCTAGAAATAAAACCTATAGATGAGTTTTGTGTCTTGAAAACTTTGATGACAACTTTGACAACTTTAAAAAATTGCACTTTGATCCAATTTCAATCCTTCTTCACATATAAACCTGTAATCACAAAGAGAGGATACAAATGTTTATTTTTGGTGGATAAGGGTTTTCCTTGGTCAAACCCTAGTTTGGTAATTAAACGTTGATAATGAAATAATGATAAAATGAAGAAATTGATGAATGAACAAAGCTTGTTACAACTAACCAAACACTTTAATGGTTTCCCTTAGAGGACTGAAGTCTAACACATCTCTATAAGGATTGTATCTTTCATGAAATGGATTTATTTCTTGGTAGATATTGATTCTTGAATGCTTGCTTGAAACTTGAAACCTACATCACAATGTTAGCTCAAAAACATGCATGAACACACATAAATCTTGACATCATGTTAGGATTTTCAATGTTGCAATAATTTATTGATATATCTTCTCTCCAATTCTCTTGAAAATAATCTTTCCTCTTGTAGTTCTTGTATAAAGTGTGTTCTCAAAATTCTTAGATTGCTTGAGATTTGAATTAGATAAAAAGACCTTGTATTCATAGGCATTTTCTTAATTACTCAACAATTAAACATAACATGCCAACCTTTTCAATTTGAATTTAGATCCATAAAATTCCACCTAAAATATATTAAAAAATGGGTTCCAAGACTTAAGGGGGATCCATTCTCCCTTGGGCGAATGGGTCCTAGGCCCTAAACCTAGCACACATTTTCCAAGATGTGTAATTAAATGTAGGCATTGATTAAATGTGGATTTCCCTTTTGGGAAACAAAATTAATTAGGATTTTGAATGAATAATTGGGCCAATTTATTCTT
>VDFB02215516.1:0-18607 GCA_007258455.2 Sequoia sempervirens
GGGGACTTCACAATTATTGCATGGTGGGTAATCAAAGACCATATACCATCTTTCATAAAAATGGTTCTTAATCTCTTGGTGGTGGCACCAATGAATAGGAAACCTCTTTGCATTGAGGGTGAGATTTTAATTTATTTTAGGGTCAGTGAATAGAGAGCACAAATCACCTTCAGTAATTTTTAAATCTTTTACTTGTTTATATGATAATTTGTCTGCATAATATGCCCTGGCTGTCTGCCTCCTATCTTGCCATCCAGATATTTGTTGGGTGATTGCATCTACATTTTTTAACATTTCTTTCAATGAATTTGCTAGAAACATTCTTTCTATGGTTGAAGCATTTGGATCACTCAACCTATTGATAAGATCCTCAAGTTGTTTTCTATTGTTCTCAATTTCACTCCTCAAATTTTCTTGAGTGCCAGGAGGGAATTGAGAGAATGGTGGGGGAGGTTGATTTTGTTGAGGATTTCACTATTGAGGATTTACCTCCTCTTCTTGATGAGGATTTGCAAGAATTCCTACAAATTTTAAAAAAACAATCAATCTAACCTTAACAAACAAAATCAATTTCAAACTAACAAATAGCAAACAATACTTACCTCCCGCATCTCTTCATCGTCGTGGCGCCATATTTGCAAACAAAATCTAACTGTTCTTGATGAAATTTGTAGAGATCCTTCCTCTTAGAACACGGGTGCGAAAATGAGGGTTTTTGGCCGTGGGCAGAGCTGAGAAACAGTAAAAAGCAAATGATACACATTTCACCTTTTTTTTTCTTTTGAAATCACATAATGCAAGTGCGTTATATCTTTCCAAAAAAAAATTCCCATTTGGCCACAAAAGTGCGACCAACTTCATGCACCCGCCCATATATTTCCATGGATTGACCTAGTACAACATATTTTGTAGGGAAATAATGGTAACCTCACAAAGTACTCATAAATATGGCTATCTTTAAGATAGAAGAAAGGGGGAAGGAATATACATAAATTAATGAATTAAACAGTAGAATTTATAAATTTCCAAATCAAACCTATAGATAAATGTCAATTTCACAAATATTTTTATTTTTATGAAACATTACAAATAGATAAAATAATATTCTAATTAGTGTTTTACTACTTATTTTCAATCATTGACTTGTCTTTCTAATGAGCCAATCTTTCTTTGTTTGATTGCTTAATATTGTTGATGTAATGCCATAATGTGTGGCATTACTATCTATGGTACGTGAGGTGGAACCAACACTCTCATATGCATTCATTAGATTCTTTATAATATGTTTGTTACTTGAAGCATCTAATGTTCCTAGACCAAGAATCTTTGTGATGGGTTTAAATTTTAGATTTCTCATTATTTCAACAAATAATTGACATCTTTCATTTTTATTTAACTTTTAAAAAAATAATCTCCATATCTTATTGGCATATTTTTGGTAAGTATGCTTTGGAATCTTATCAACCATTGGTCTCAAAACATTTCATTAATATTAATTAAAAACTTAGGCTTTCAATGCAAAATTATAGGAGGTATTGTCAATGGAAAAATATTTGGATTTTCTTCACTGATGAGTTGGGATGGGATAGATGGCATAACTTCAATTTGAGATGGAAAAGATGATGTGCATTGAACTTGAGATTAAAAATATGGTGTACCTTCAACTTGGGATGTGAAAGATGATGTGTCTCCAACTTGAGATGTGAATGAAGAAGTACTTTTGACTTGAGATACAAAATATGGCGTGCCTCCAACTTTGGGATTTATATTCCTTATTACATGAAGGTTTTGCATTTGTTGCCTTTATGTCACCAAATTCTTATCTCTTTTACCTTGAGTGGATGCTTCATGTTCTTCTTCAATTGGAAGGAAGGATATGTCTTATTCTATGGTGTTCAATTTCCTAAGTTCATGAAGTAGCGTCATTCCTTCTTTTTTCTACACATTCTCGACTTCTCACTTGTTTGATGTTAGTCTTTTCTCATTTCCTTAGCATGATGATGAATCTTATATATATCATGAATAAGGCGTAAAGATTAGTTCCATCACAATATAATAGAGAAAATGAATCGCATACACAAATCTCAATCTAATCTTAAAACTGCCATTATAACCTTTAAAACTACTTTTGAAACCTTTTGAAAATCACTGAAATCACTTAAACTCATACTATCACATGCTAAAACACTTATAAAAACAAAGGGATGGTCATAAAAACCAATTATTAAAGTTTCTCATACACAAAAAAAATGAGAAAAATAAAGAAAATATGACTATCATAAGTTTATTAGGACTTTAATAGGTCTCTCAAGACTATCATAAGATTCTCAAGACTATCATAAGTTTTGTAGGACTATCACAAGTCTCTTAGGATTGTTATAGGTCTCGTATGACTGCCATAGGTCTCTTAAGGCTATCATAGGTCTTTTAGAACTATCGTTTAAGTTTCTTAGTATATAACCATGTAAGAATATACAGCAATGATTGTAAAGAATACACTATATAACAATCACAAGAATATTTCTACCTTCTATACTCCTTTACAAAACAATTGTATACATTCCAAACTTTGATTATAGACACTACTAGCATATATACCTTTTAAAACTCATGATAAAAAAATATTCCTTATAATATAATATTTATTATTAACATATATATCTTTAAAAAAATATTTAAAAAATAGACATCTCAAAGAAAATATTTCTCCACATACTTTCTATAGAATTTTTAAAGATATATATAATACTTATTTTACTTAAATCACATATTAAAAAGCTTTGAGTTTTACAAAATGTTAAACATAAAGGTCAAATACTTTATCTTCCACTTTAATACGGCAAAAAGGCTACACAGTCAATTTACACGGAAAGGAGGGCTACAAGTTGTATGCTCTTCCACGCTGATACGTTCACGGCCATCAACTACACTTTTATTCAATAATGCCGTTCTTGAATTGTTTTCCACCAGCTCTTCATTATTACATCTCCGCGTGGTCCATCCGGTAACATCTGCATCCATTTTCCACTTTCAATAACTTCTCTCTACCGAATACTGGCCGACCTAAAACAAACAGCTGCTAAGCTATGAATGTGAATACTTAGCTGCCTATATTTGATGGGCGTATGGCTGTATTTAATTATTTTAATTCTAAAATACAGTTAACAGTTTTAAGTTCTTATTACTTCGAAACTAGGCCTTCTTTTGGTCTCGTAGACGTTAAAAGTCTTCTATTCTATGTAAGACGAAATCTCTTTGCTCACAGAACACATGCATTACCAATGTATTAGCTTTGATCATATCCTTTTTTAAAACCCAACTTTTCAACGCGTCACGTCACAATGCAGAGAATCTTACACGCTTTTTTGTCAGAGATATTTAAAGACTAAATTAATAATATTTTACAAAATCTTTGGAATTTTTAAATGGCATTAAATGTGCGGACAGAGTCCGCGTGATCCATCAGGTAAAATGAAATGAAAGGCTGCTTTCTGAAAGAATTCTTCAGGGGAAAACAGCATGCAGATCGCCTACAGTGCAAAGTATTCACAGTTGTTCTGTGTTGTACTATTTTTATGTATTGTTTGCACCTCAGCGCAAATATGCAGCAGCAATAATTTTACAAGCGCTTAGTTTGAGAGTAATTTGAACATAGTTATTAAGAATCTTGAAAACAATACAGCATCATCAAATGGTTTCAATACTTCTGTCTCCGGCCAAAGTCCATACACAGTTTATGGTCTTCTCCAATGTAGGGGAGACACAACTGTGGAGGAATGTCTCAGCTGTTCACAAAACGCAAATACCACCATTCATCAGAGTTGTGGAAACGCCAGCGGAGGTAGAGCTTGCCTGGACAAGTGCTTCATACGCTACGAGACGTATTCCTTCTTCGGAAAACTAGATACCGATTCAAGGATTTCTTACCGTTCAGACAGCAAGATCACAGATGAGTCTGATGTGTTTAGTACGGCAGTAAAGGAGCTTTTCACAAATCTGTCACATGAAGCCCTTCGATCCCCAATTCGATTTTCTTCTGGATCAACAACTACCTCTACATTTTATCGGATAAACGGTCAGCTTCAGTGTTGGAGGGATTTGACTTCTGCTGAGGACTGCAAAATATGCTTAACAAATGCAATTCGTGATCTGTTAAGTGTGACCTTGACGAACAATGGAAGCTTTCAAGGAGGACTGACCTGCGCCGGAAGTTGCATTGCTCGTTACGAAACGTACACATTCTTTAATCCTGCCCCTCCCCCACCGCCGTCTCCCCTCCAATTGCTTTCTCCACCACCGATTCAGCAGCCACCGTTATCGTCTCCAACACCAAGTAGTATGCATACTAATTACTTTACAAGCTAATTTTAATTACCCTAGTATGCTATTGCTGACAAATTCCATAGAAGAGGAATGTGATGACAATATTTAATATAGGGTTTATCCGCATGACCTATTACAAACAAACCCAAAACCCAAATCAACCCTAAGTCATGCCGATAAATCTCATATATATATTATGTTTTCTATAAATGCTGTTTCTAGTTCATTTTAATTATTCGTTGATAATCTTTAAACAACCAAAATAGGGTTTAGTTTGCCTTGTGAAGTTAACATGCAAATTAACCTCGTGTGCAGAAAAATCTCCAAACAAAATAGGTATAATTTTGGGTATTGTCGGCGGCTTGTTGTTCATGTTACTGTTATGCCTGTTTGCAATCCGAAGAAAATTCAAGTCAGTGTCGTGGATGCCAGCCCTCTTAAGGAAAGGTATTTTTGCGGCGAGATTTTCTTGAATTTGTCATACATTTGTCTCAAAAAAATTCTTTGCTAGTAAGGGTATTGTAAGGGATTCAAAAACTTTTCGCTTCTTTATCATCAAATTGTGGTGAGAAAGAATCTTTCTAGTTAGATACAAATTTGTAATTTTTTTTCCACCTGTTCCATTACTTATCCAGAGAAACTAGATAGAGAGGAAGACTCAGCGATCAGCGAGGAGCAGGAGATAATTTTTAATTTGGAAAACATCAAAGCCGCAACTAGAAATTTCCATGAAGATAACAAGCTTGGACAGGGAGGATTTGGCGCTGTATACAAGGTAACATGACCCTAACCGATTATGTTTTCTTGTTTAAGACAAGACTATTAAATTGAACAAGGTTACTTATTCATTCTTTTAAGCCTATTTTAGTATTTTAATTTGTTTTGTTGGAAATAGAGAAAATATGAATGGAAGATTGGAATAAGTCCCGAAGCCATACTAATCGGACATCCAATGTTTGCTTTTATTTTATTTTGTTTTGATTTTGAGAGTAGATCTGTTCGCAATTCAGGATTTTCACATATCTACAGTCATTGTTTTACATAGACTTGTTCAAATGTTTACTTGGATGTGTTATCTGGGTAAAAATTGTCCAGTCTGCTAGATTATCTACTCAGATATCTTACTTTTAGTCACTTCTACAGAGAGATAAACTGCTCTGATGATCTTCTAGCAAATTACAGATTCAATGATATGCTTAAGGGGGAGGAACCTAATCTCTGATATCCTCTTCTGTGGGAAGGGTTAATTGATCTGTTGACAAATGACTGGTCTTACGCCACAAATAATCTCTGCCCATTTCTGTTTATCGAGTGGGGATTATTTTTTTTAGAGGGGATTATTTTTGTTTCTAGCTGCCGCTCACTCTCAGGGCTTTCTCTGTGGTTTGGAGTTTGCTTATAACTTGAAACTGGTGCCTTGGTGGTCTACACCCTGTTTCTGCTTCAGATGGGGATCCTCACTCTTGATTCCCTGTGGTTGTTTTATGCCTCTGAGATCACTTGCTCTGCAGCTTCTACTTGTCATAATTGGCCCTTGTCCTGTCTCTGTTCCAGCGTTCATTGCTCCAGGATCATGTCTTTGCTGAGTGTTATGGTTTCCTCTGGCACTTTAGCGTTTCTGTTATGGTTCCCTCTGCTTCCATTTATGCTGGTTGTTTGGCTCTCCTTATTCAGGTCTTTGGCTTCAGCAGCTCTGTCTGCTTCTGCTCGATGCTGGCTGTTTGTTCTCTTTCTTCTTACTGGAGCTGTTCTTTACTTCCGACTGATTATGATTTCTCTGTTATTTGATTTTCTGTGTGCTAGCAGTCTCTACCTTGATCTTCGTGATTATCCTCTGAGAGCCCTTTTCCCTGTTTAATTTATCACAAACAAGTTTGAATCAGTATTTTACTTAATTCAGAGTTCTGGTGCTTCTTTACATATTTATGTGTTTTCTTTTATGTCAGGGCACAATGCCAAACGGAGTACAAATAGCAGTGAAGAGACTTTCCGTTCAATCGTTGCAAGGAAAGAAGCAATTTCTAAACGAGGTTAAGCTGGTGGCAAGAATTCAACATCGTAACCTTGTGAATTTACTTGGATGTTGTGCAGAGGGATCAGAAAGATTGCTTGTTTACGAGTTCTTGTCTAACAAGAGCCTTGACAAAATACTATTTCGTAGGTTTTTTCCGTCTGAATTTAAAATTAGCGTCATACAATATTTGTTCTGTGTCTGCGCCAATTAAGTGAAGTCATTTATTTGGAGGTATGAATACAGATCCGCAGCGGAGCAAAGAGCTTGATTGGCCGAAGCGATTGAACATCATACTTGGAGTAGCGCGTGGGCTTCTATATTTGCACGAAGATTCTCAGTTACGGATCATTCATCGGGATATCAAAGCAAGCAATATTTTGCTTGATGAGAAAATGCAGGCAAAGATATCAGATTTTGGTTTAGCAAGGTTGTTTCATCTAGATGAGACTCATGTCAACACAAGGGTTGCAGGAACACTGTAAGAGTTATGGTTATTCGTTTTTCCCTGCAAATTATTTTTAATTTTAAATTATTTTCTACACCAAAAAAAACAATTTAAATTGTTTTCAAGATTGTTGTTTAAGTTAAATTGCCTAATAATTCTTTCTGATTATACAGTGGTTTCATGGCTCCAGAGTATGCTCTAAGAGGACAACTATCTGCCAAAGCTGATATCTATAGTTTTGGGATTGTCATTTTAGAAATTATATGTGGAAGAAAGAACAGCGATAGTAGATTGCCTCTTGAATTTCAAAGCCTCGTGGAATGGGTAAGATAAAAATAAGATATGTTAATACAACTAATTTTTTAAAATTATATACCTTATGAAGATTAGTATGAATCATTTTTTATGCAGGTATGGAGATCTTACAAGGGAGGAAAGATTATGGATGTGATTGACAAAACATTAATGCAAAGTATTCCTAATGAGCAAGCTTCAAGATACATTCATGTGGGTCTTTTATGTACACAAGCAAATCCTTCACTTCGCCCACCAATGATCAATGTATATGCAATGCTTTCAAACCCTTCTACAACCAACTTACCAGATCCCACAAAGCCTGCTTATATAAGTATTACACAAAATGATGTTACACTAAATACATCAACATCAACATCTACAAGCACAACTTCATCTAATTCATCAGGTACTCAATTAATTTATCCATCTATCAATGATGCAACTGAAACAGATTTAGGTCCTAGATAATCCCACTCTGTTTCTAATTTATTGTAATAGTAGAGCTTAGGTATTTAGTGACATGTATACCAAATTGTTAATAAATACATTTATTTTTGTGGTGCCAAATCTACCTTTAAATTGAGGGTGATCATGATATTTTTCCATGAATGTTTATATTTCTTTTTTATTACATGAATTGAATAGCTATTGTATTATGTCAATTGTATTAAAAATAACGCCACATAGTCTATAATACTAATATTTTATAATATAACGATGGTCTAGTAATTAAATGTAAGTTTTTCAAAAAGATAATTTGTACTGTTATTTATATATAATTTAATAGTAGATAATGTTGTCCTATTAGAAAGCAAGAATGAGAAATGTCACCAATTTACTTATATTCACTACAATGTGAATTATGAATTAATATTGATTAAATGTAAGTTTAAAAAAAAAAAATTCCTCTTGTTAACATCTATAGACAACTTAATAGAAAAATAGATAATGTTGCCTTCTTAGAGAGTAAGGCTGAGGAAAGTCCTTGATTCATTTATATTTGCTACCATGTGGATGGTGAGTTAATAATAATATTTTATTAGAAAGTTACTAAACAAGAAAAAAAAACTATAGTTATATTATATTTTAAGATTAAATATTCTCAAAATTATTAATAACGTGAGGATATAAAATTCTTAACACCTATTTTTTATTTATTTTGGTAGGTGCTACAAGAGGTGTTAGCTCCCTATATTGATATAAACAGATAAATACATAGCCATATGACATCAATTAGTGAAACTGATAACCCACACCCTCAACAATCTCCACCATCCAGTCCACCACACTTTCTTTGAATTGGAAAGCCATTTTGTGAATGGCACCAACCAAATTGAAAGTCGGCTTAAAAAATCCAAAAAGTCAATCACAAAGTACCATCGAGGCCACCATACACCAATATCCACTTGAAACCGATTACCTTCGAATTCACAATCCCAACTTGGTCAGGAGTATCAATACGAACCACCACCACACCTGAAGAGCCATTGCACCCATAACTCGTTGAGATATCCTCTAGTCCATTGTGCTCATTCACAACCAACTAGACACCCCATAGTTTGCTCAAACCCATGGTACCACCAAAATTCTTAACATCTTATTCTAATATGTTTTTATGTAAATATTCAAATTATATGATTTAAATTATTAATTTAATGAGAATATGAGTACATATTATATATGTATAAAATTTCCTTAGTTTATTATTGTAACTTATATACGTAATATTAAAATTCATACATGTGATAACTTAATTCATCATTGTCTTTTCATTTAAGCTCATTTATATTTGAATCTATGTTATCTGTATCCATGCATATTAACATACCTTGCCTATATGTTGCACCTATGCATGCATTCACATCCATACATCCATTACCCAACTTACAATTTAAACCTCTTTGTCTAAAATCAATTAGGTACAACATGTGGGATTGATCCCACATCACATGAAATTGATCTAACATTGAAAAAGTTTACATTTAAAATTTGTTAACTCTTGTCAATTTCATTATCACATTGAGTTGCCTTGATATATGCTTTGCATGGTTTATCTATATATGGAATGGTATTCAAATGTATTGAACGTGGATAAATTATTATGATTATTTATAGAAAACTCACTTCAAGAACCTTTCAATTTAGAGTACTAAAAGATAGTTTAGATTTGCATTATCATTCTAGAACATTTACATGACTAAAGAATATTTTCTTTAATTATTTATATCTCTAAAACCTTGATCTAACAAAGGTTTTGGAACTAGGAGAAGAGAACCATTACAATCTAGGGATTTGTCCCAACATGTTTTTGAAATACTACCAAATCTTACTACTCAATGGATAGTAGAGAATTTGGTGAATTATAAATTAAAAACTATGTAATTTCCCTAATTCAACCTATGGTTTATAAGATGTGTTTACACCATGTTGATATGACCTAGTTATACAAGATCAACCCACAAAAGGATGACAAATTATTCTAATCCTAAGGTAAATTATAGATAGAGAATATTTTTCTATTCATCAAGAAATAATTTTTTTGTGCAAAATTAGATTAATTTCTCATGATTAACTTTTGATTTGAGTGTACAATCTATCCCATTTAATTTTATGATTAGAACCACAATTTACTTGTTTTATTATACCTAGTTGTCATTATATTTAATCTAGGTTATTCTATGTTGATTTGTATGAATTTGATTTTATTAGCCTTGATAAAACTTATGGAAAGGTTATTTTACTTTATATTAGTAGTGAAACCATCCATGTTTACACCCATAAGGTTTAACCATAGTTTTATTCCTTTCCTTATATAAGGTATTCTAGATCTAATGTTATTATGATTTTACAATTCATTTCAAGTTTCTTAAGGTTTGGTTTCATCTATGTTTGTGGCTTTATAAGAGTTTGTATATTGCATAATGTCACTTATCTTTTATCTCATCCTCTCACCTTAGGAAAATATACCTAAATGGCATATTTTAGGTCTCGTTCCATTAAAAATATAAATGTACACATCTCATATTTTGATCATTCCCTATTTTTTTGTTACACATCATCCTTTCATTCTTAATATTTTTATTATACTTTATGCTATGCATCAAGATGTATTCTCAATGGAGGTATTTTTTCATGTATTTGATATCTATTTTAAATTTCAAGTTGGATAGTGTCCATCTTGCACTTTTAGAAACACTTACCTCACTTGAACTCATGATTTTCATACTAATCATCCCTCACCTATGACTTGTGATATTGATGACCATATATCTATTGAGGAGTTGTCATGTGATCTAGCGATACATTTAGCCTAATGGTTATTGAGGATTTTACAACTAATATATTGCCTATATATGAGATTTTTAAACCCTATGATTATATTCCCTCCACATGTGCTATGTACTAGATATAATGCATATGCTTATGAATCATCATATGCTTCATCTCATATTGAGTCTAGAACAATTCCTAATGCTCATGCTTTCATTACACAATAATATTATTTTATGGATAGGCATACTACTATGAGGTGTAATGCACATGCTCAATCTAACAATATCCTATTCAAAATGTCTCTTTTAGATTTGATGTACCCCTCAAAACCACATAGAAACATATTAAAATAGGTATTCACATGCATTAGTGTTTTATCTAATATTATTCCCAATGAATTACTTTTAGTATTTCAACTTATACTTCAAGGTAGAACTCAAATCTCATATGCACCTCATAAGTTACCACTTCTACACATGATTAAGGAATAAAGGTTAGGTTTGAACACATGAGTATTAATGGACAATACATCTAGATAATGAATGTTTATAGTAATTCTAAAGTAGATGTGATCAAAGTTAGCTACTATAATCTTCTTGAATTTGAACTAACCATTAAATGGTTTGATAGGTAGTACAAGAATTTCCTAATTAAATTATGTTACATATCATTAAAATCTCATTACTTAATTAACACAATTTTCTATCAAATATCTAAATTTTTTATATAGATATCATTTTTAGAATTTCCATCTACATAAATCATTATTCGTGAATGATCTCATAAATATTATTACTTAATCAACACAATTTTCAATCACTCTACTTAATGTTAAGACTACTTAACAATTCAATTTTCACCTTATACACAACCAAGGAAAAAGAGAGGAGTAAAGAGTTCCTTCCATACAATATTAGAAACTAAATTATTGTTATTTTCCTTAAACCACATAGTTAAAGAGCTAACTACAAAGTCAATTGACCCGGAACTCCATGGTTGTCCTCTTTAGTTGCTACTTTGTCTACGTCCATGAACTAAATTTCCATTCAATAATGTTGACTGGAGGGATCACCCATGTTCCACTTCCAACTGCTACTTGTACGCGTTGAATTAAGTCTGGGCCAGTTTTTCTCCCGCACTTTCCGTTGAACAGTTGCTAGAAACTCTGTAAAAACAACTTGTGTTCACATTTATTTTAAAAGGGGGAAGAAGGAATTCAATCTATTCAGTATTTTAGAATCTTCTTCTTATGCTTTCCTGATCACTCAATGTTGAGCAATGCTATATAGGTCTTGCAAATGCATTATAATTTCCAGCTTATAATTCTATAATTTTTTTATACAACTATGATGTTCGTAGTTCATTATTTCAGTATAGTGTAAGTGATGTTTTTCATTTTTTTTTTTCCAATTAATATCAGAATAGGTTTTACAGGCTTTATTGTGCAAGTAGCAAATTCATACTAACAATACACTACAGAATGGCTAAGTAGCTTATCATTTTAGCTTTCATTGTTTATAGAGATAATTATGATTAGTAGAGTATCAAACTAAAGATTCTATTATTATCTCAAGATTTATAGAAATTAAAAGAAAAATCCTATTATTATCTTAAGATTTATATAAATTAATAGAAGTGGGATACATCAAACCTGTAAATCAAAATGCTTTCAATGCCTTGATGACATATCAATGAATTCAATAGAAAAAAGACAAAAATAAAGACAACTGAGCTCTATTCACTATTCAATCTACATTAGATATTTCAATTTTTCTATGTATAAAACCAAAATATGTATATAAGCCTTTGCAAGTTACATATCAAGGATCTAACAAAGTTAGATTGGTAAGACTTCAAACCTTTTGAAGAGATTTTAAAAATATAAGGATGAAACAAGTGAGTTCATTCAAGATTCTATTGTAAAGACTCAAGGTATTGTGAACCAATTTAGAACTCAAGGGAAATTTTCATAGAATAGAAGATTGTAGAGAAGATTCTAATATATTTTCCTCCAAAATTTGAGCTAGTGGTGAGAACTATCGAAGAATGAAAAGATCTAACTGAATTCAAAGTGGTAAAGTTAGTAGGTTCTTGCAATCTTATGAGGATTATATACAAAATTATATAGAGAGTTTATTGGAAGATTTCAATTTTTTTTGTAAGAATTGAAGAAAAGTTTACAACTCTTTTATCTCAATCAAATAAATCTCAAGGCCGACCTTCTATTAGTAGAGGATATAGTAGAGGAAGAGGAAAAGAAAATAAAAAAGGAAGAGGAAGAATTTTGGTGGATCAAAAAAGCATCCTTGATGCTAGTATTGTGAATGGTATGGACACTATGGGTCTAAATGTAGAAAAAATGAAATTTGGCTTGAATAAGTCAAAAGCCAACTATATTGAAGAGTCTTTTGAAGATGCAAAGTACTCCACATTATTCACATGTAATTTGGTAAAAGAACCTAAAAAATGTGTATGGTTCATAGATAATGATTGTTCAAATCATGTGATAGATAAATCTAACATCTTGATCAAATTGGAAAAATCAATGAGAAGCTAAGAAAAATTTGGTGATAATAAAAAGGTTGATGTGATAGAAAAAGGCACTCTTTCTACAAATATAAAGGAAAAAGAAACCACTTATATTAATAATACTTTACATGTGCCAAAGTTATAGCATAAAATTTGAAGTATTGGGTGGTTTCTAATTTAAATATTATAAAGTTGTGTTTGAAGATAACCACCAAAAAATATTTATTAGCTAATTATCATCTTGAAACAAAGGCTTGTATGATAGAGAAAATTTTATTTCCTCTTACATTTGTTTCTATTATATTGCATGCTCTTAAATAAATCAAAAGTGATTCATGTTTGTGACACAAATATTATGGAAATCTAAGTTTTCGAGGATTGAAATTACTTCACAAGAAGAATATGGTGAGAAGACTTTTGGAAATTTAGGAAAAGGGTGAAACCACAATAGTGGTTTACAATTGAGAAGAGGAAGGAAAATGACCTTTTTCAAAATTTCAATAGGAAGGGGGGTTCAGTCGAATCCCAAGGAAGTCAACAAAAATATTATTATTTAAAGGGGTTTAGTCGAACCTCTATTTGACTGAACCCCTTTGAATTAGGGTTTTTTAAAAATAAACTTGCTATCACTGTCATTCAAATAGAAAAAATGGCAGTGAACTGTGAGCTTGTGTGCGGCGAATGGCAGCGAATGTGAACCTCAAGGAACAGAAAAACGTTGCAACCTGGGGCCACCATCTCAACTTCAATATTGACTTAAGGACGTCCAAAATGGGGTTGGCATTCTTTTTCTTTAGAATCAAAGTGATTGAAAATTGGATTTGATTGCAAATTTTTAAACCCCAATGGATTGCATGAGACCAATTTTTTTTTTGTAAAATGAAAACAAATTGAATAAAATGAAAATTTCAAACAAAATTTTCATTTCAAACTTGAAGGCACATTATGAGAGAAAAATTTATTGAAAATTTATAATGAACATACTTTGTTTCAAGCTCCCATTTTGGCTCATAGCTATGAATTTCATTTGCTTGAAAGTTTCTAAAACCTTTTAAAAACAATACCCATTATTTAAAATTTGGATTTATAGCTACCAATTGCATTTGCTTGAAAGTTTCTAAAGCCTTTTAAACAAACCCAGTTTTCAACCAAATTTGGATTTACAGTTGCCAATTGCATTTGCTTGAAAGTTTCTAATGCGTTTTAAACAAACCCATTTTGTAAAATTGGGCTTTACAACTTCCAATTGCATTTGCTTGAAGTTTTCTGATATTTTTCCCCAATAGCAATGCATATATGCATAATCTTATTAAAAAATTGGGACTTCTATGCTTCTTTTTCATAAGAACACATACCCCAATTGGGGCCTCAACCTTTGTAAAAACACTACCTTCTATTACTAATTCATTATATCCTTTCTTATATACAAGCATTAACCTAACAATGAGATCTTCCTACTATTTCTTTTGTTCATCTTTAAACCAAGTTTACTCAAACCTCTAATTAGAATTTAAAACTATTAGAATTACGAAGAAAATAGTCAACATCTATAGCCCGAAATTCCCCCAAAATGTATAATCAAAATTTAATTTTGTTCCACCTTGAGGATATTTCCAACCTACAAGTATATCTATTTTTTAGTTCTCTCTCTATCCATTAATAGATTGTATTGAAGGCATTGCTTAAATTATCAACATGGAGATATTATTTGTGAATATTATTATTGACTTATTTTTATTGTAAACTTGAATTCAAAATTATACTTGAATGGAACCTTAGAAAAATTAATAGGCTAGATTTATTGCTTCTATATTATTGGTTGCATAAAACTATCTTAATTATTCTTTGGATAAATTTTTATCTAAGTGATTGAAATGTTCAAATTGATTTTCAATTTGCTCACTCTGTGAGTCTAACTAGAGAATAATTTTAAGAATACAAATCTATTTTTGTTTCTAGTGAATCAATAAATTACATCACCTCTTAATTGGATGAATTGTTGAAATAGAGTGCAACAAACCATAGTTTTATATAAATGATATCACATTTTTTGTGGCATTTTTCCAAATAATTTGTGTTGTGTTTATATGCATGCCCATTTTGCATACATTTAAGTAAAACTAGGCATAGCAAAAAATTCTAGTAAATTGAACAAATATTATTCAATGAGTGAATAATATTTGTAAGAGGAAGAAATGAAAAAGAAAATAGGTTTGTATTCTTTTCAAAGAGAAAAGACCAATAAAAGGAACATAACTTACAACATTAGAGAAGAAAACAAATAATATGTAGAGAAAAATTGCAAAGTTATATTATACATGATAAATATAATATCATGTAAAGAAATTAGAATGTGCTTGAAGAATGAATATAAGTTAAGAATAAAGTAAATCAGAAGAATTTTTTCAAATAGAAAATTTTATTGCAGTCAATAGAAATATAAATTGTATGAAGAAAAATTGTTGTATATATAATGAAATATTATAACATAAATAAATAGAATGTTAGATATAACTAGAGCATATAATGTTGAACATAGTGGCCAAGAATAATAATGTAGAATAAATTTAATGCAACAAAGAGAAACCAAGTGTTACATAGTGTAGGAAAATAAAAATAAATAGTAATTTTGTTTCATGCAAGAGTATAATGAAGAATGCTCCAATGTAAATAATATATAGAATATAATTGTCGAAAAAATACTATTATACTGCATTTGTAGAATTTTAAGGATTAAATGGAGCGTATGAGGGATATATTACACTTTTGCATATAAAAGTACATAATGCCTTTCAAATTTGAATAAAAAATAGAGATTGGTGTTAAAATAGGGACGAATAGAATGTAATGGGGTGAGATAAAGTTTTGGAAAAAACGTGTTAGAAAAATTGGACAAATAATGAGAAAAAAAGAAATTTTGTAGATATTTTTTCAATCCTAAAAATTAGTTATAAAAAAGGACATTTTTGAGATGTTAAGAATAAAATCCAACATATTATGAAAATAGAGAAAGCTATTATAAGACATTGTATGATTAGAATGGAAATTCTTTCTTTTGTTTCTTGTAATTTGGTATCAAGAATGGACTATTGTAAGTATTTTATAAAATAGTAGCAAGAGGAACATGCATTTCAAAAATATAGTTGTATGATTAGAATGAAGATTCTTTATTTTGCTCCTTGTAAAGATGTCAAGAATGGACTATTGCAAGTATTTTATAAAATAGGAAGATTTATCATTTTAAAATGGTAGTGAGAGAACATGCATTTTGAAAATACAATAATTTGTATTAAAAAGTAGTTTAAATAAAAAATAAAATGATAAGAGGATAATTGTATTTGAGTTTTGATAAAATATTTAATTAATTAAAGATAAATTTAATTAAAAATAATTTAAAATGTCTTAGTTAGAATTTTTTATTCAAGTAAGAAGAATGATTTAAAAAAAAAAAATTGTTAGGATATTTTTAGAGTCATGAAGATGTTTATATAATTGTGTATTTAATGTTTGAAAAAATACATAAATAATAAAATGTTAGAAGATGATGTAAATACATAAAAATATGAAATTTAACATAATTAAGTAAGAAAATATGAGATTTCCACTTAGATCTAGGAGAAGGTTAGGAAAGAGGGTTAAATGGGCCCTAAAATTATGCTATGGATATAGATGCTAAAACATGAGCATGAAATATAAATTAATATTGTAGTGTATGCAATTCTTGACATCATATTTTGTTTCACTTTAACGGGCTAATGCCACTATATGATAAAACATAATTAAAGTATAAAAAATAAATGCTAAAAGAAAAACATGAAAATAATCAAACATTTTGGATACATAGAATGATATATAATGTGTTTGATCAAGGAGTTGATTCCCTTGAACTAAGATATGCAAAACAAGCATGTCAAAAAACACAAAAATCTACAATATATATATATATATATGTTAGAATAATACAACCAATAATACAAAGTATGCCAACAAATCATATATAATCCAACATAAACATTATACATATAAAAGGAAAAATGTCAAAATTACAAGGGTTGTGAGAGTATATGCCCCCTTAAATAATTGTATAAAAGAAATATATGTAGTTATTTTTAAGGTAACTAGAGGGGAATATAAAAATAAAAGTAGTTCATCACTAATTTTACAATAATACAATAGATCATTATCTTTATGTAATCATGAAAGTTTTACTTCCATATAAAAAACTTTACATATTGGTGGAATTAGATGGAACAATCCCTATTGCATGAATCGAAGGTTTTCCGTGAAGGAGTTTATAATAAGAAATTTATTCCCTATCATAACATGGAATAACAAGTGAAGCGAAATAGGGCTTGATTCTAGATAAGAAAATAATAGTTCCCAAAGGATCTCATCGAATAATAACAAAACCTTTAATAGAAAATTCAGGAAGAGTAAGATTAGAAGTATAAACAAAAATATATTTTAGGAATTAATGACTACAAATATTAAGATTAAAAAACCATTTTCAATCAATGTATACTTAATGCTCATATAGGTTTAGTACCAAAAATGATTAGAAGATAAATAATCTTCTATTAAACCACATTGAAGTGAAGTTTAGATGGAAGAAATGTAATCTCCATAATGTTAGTATATAATACACCCAATTTGGACAACTATTTCAATTTGGGAAACTATCTCAATAATCGTAATTTTAAGGCAAACATAAATTACTTGAATATTTTTAAGGTCTCTCATTATATTCTACTTACTCTAACTTAAGTTTAAAAAACAACATTAAAATCCACATAACAAATTTCAAAGACATAATATTATTAAAATATTATTTAAAAATCTAATTGTAATGAACATGTTATAGTAATAAATATTCAAATTTTAAATATATGAAAATATATAACCAAATGCTCCTTAGTTTTCATATATCATTTGTGATGAGAACGCTGAATATTATAATTTTTTAGGCCAATCTTTAGGCACTAATTCACCATTGTTAAAATGATCCTTTAAGTTTATTCATTATTTTTTCAGGATTATAAATTTTTACAATTTCTATTAAACCAAACTCAAAATAATGGTATAGATTAAGATTCTTGTCTTTATCCTACATTTGGGTCATGTTTGATTAGATTTACTATCATATTTAGAAGTTGTATTTTGAACTATTATATATTTTTTAACATATATAAAATGTATGGTTGGATTAGTGAGATGTTATAACAAGTATACAATATGAAGTCAAACTTTATTAGATTGATTCTTAATAAATTAGGAATAATAATTAAATTTATAGCTTTATGCAATCTATAAGTATAAATAGTTTGATGGTAGAAACTTTATACATATAAAAATATGATAAATGTGTGATTATTTTGCTTTCCAATTTATAATTTTTTGATGTGCTTGGCTATATAATTGAGATGATTCATTCATAATACATAATGATAAAATTCATCATCATACGAAGGATTTTATATTGTCTTCCATTAAATTCATCCTTTTTATGAGATTCTTATGGAATATTGATATTCTCTAGTGTGAATTCTTAATTTTAGACATATCCTTAGTATCATGTTCTTGTACATTGTATGGTAACTTTCATGATAAATATTATGTGCATGTGTCCCTTCCTCCTATAAAATTTTCTTTATGGATATGAGGAAGTTTATTTCTAATTTTTTTGTTTCCTCCTTATCAAAATATTGATTCAATAATTTAGAAATCAT
>VDFB02215518.1:0-19518 GCA_007258455.2 Sequoia sempervirens
AGATCTATAAATCTGGTAATTTTTAAATTGTTAGTGATGAATGCATTTAATTACTCAATAGTTTGGTGGATAAATTGCATGTTCAAGATATATTTTTCTTTCCTTCCTCATAGTTATTATTTTTTTATCATTATACAATGACGTATTATATTTACTTAGTTCCCAATCCATACGGTATGATTCTTTGCTGTTATGTTGTTAATTGTTGCTCTAGGTGAAAAAATAATGACTTAAATTGCAGAAAAAACTGCTCATACATGTTTGAGATCCATGCTAAACGATTTCTGGGTTTTATTTCTCATTATTTCCCCTTTCCAGAACATATTAAACTTTTAAATTTGGTCAAATAGAGTGAAAATTATGTGTGTTTTATTATCACCTATTTTGGTGTGATCAGCAAGCTTAAAATTGTAGAGTGAATATATGTTTCAATTACTTTCAAACTGTTGAGGACAAAATTTAAATTTCATTCATTCATTAGCTTTAAATTGGAACAAGACAAAATAACAAGTACAAACAACAGTTGAAGTGAAGCATGAATCTAAAAACTATTAAATATTATATTGAATTAGCACAGTATAACAATGCTATAGCTATCAAGCTTAACAATTTAGAATATTAAAGTAACAATTTAGTAATAAGACCCGCTTTCTAGTGTCAAATGATGTTCTTTTCTAAGTTTCTAATTCACAAAATTTCCCATCTATACAACGTTTCTAATGCTCCAACCTAACACAAATCTGACATTACCATTTAATTGATCACCAAATATACAAACCCAAAAAACAGTACATATTTAGATTAATTTCTATGTAAAATAAGTTAAGTTGGGATGAGAAAGAATACTTCTTGAAATTTGCTGGTTACCCATTTGGATTCTGAAGTGGAGAAGAGCATTACCACAGAGAAATATACATCCTTTGCAGTTCATGATTTAGATTAAATCCCCATGAGACATGTCCACACAATTTCAAAATGTGTGCATGTATGCATTTCAAATTTTCATAGATCAAAAGCAACCATTAAGCCAAATGAAACTTATACTAGTATAGGTCGCATACATGATTTGCTTAAAATAGAACTATATTGACTTGTTGCTCTTACAAATAGAACTGCACTTACAGGAGATAGAGATATTGCTCTTACAAAGGAATTCAACTATATTTGAGGGTTTTTATTTTAATTTTAAAAAAATTATATGTATTCTTCTAACAACTTGTGTGGTGTATTTGGTTTTGAACATGGAGAGAATTTCAAAGTGAAAAAAATGGGTGTAAATATTAGAGGTGCCATTGTAATTGTTTGACAAAAAATAATATTTTAGAGGATAGTGAATTATTTACTAGCTTCATAGGGAATAGCGAGAAATTGTATCTTCTTATTTTCTTACTATGGTTATATTTTGTAACTTTATTATTTAAAGTTTGGAGATTGAAATCTTAGTGATCATGCAAATTTTGGTTGCATTTTTTTTAGCATCCATTGTGAGGTAAAAGACTTGCAAGTGTGATTTAACATGATATCATTTCTTTGTTTGTAGTGGCTGACAAAGTGCAACAAGAAAGCATTATAGGAAGCGCTTGAAAAGATTAAATCAGGTATTTACTTTGGTTTTCTTAGTTTAAGATACCTTTTAGAGGTTTTTGAATTTTTTGATATAAATATAGAAAATTATTATTAGTGTGTATTATTTGTATGTTACTGTTTTCTGTGGTTGTTCTCAAGAGAGAAGTATAGATATTTACATTTCCATTTTGTTAGTTTTTGCTACCACATTTATTGTTATTGAAAGACTACATTTCTTTAAAAGATGCATATAAACTACTTATTTTGTGTTCCAAATTGAAATGAGATATACTATGGATTTCCCACCAAATATTGTCCTTAACCTAGAAAGTAGCCAAATCAACTAGCTTTAGCCTAGAAACCAAAATACATCATCATATAATAATTTTTGTGTACTACCAATTTCAAATATAGGCTACATTTCTCAAAAAAACTTGCTATATATTTAATTGTCATGATCATTTCACACGTTTGTTTGATCTAATGTTTGTAAAGTTCAACATATAGAACATAGTTCTTGTAATTTGTTAATTATTTCTAATTAATTGCCATGTTTTCCTCACTCATTTACATGCTTAAATTCTTATATTGCACTTCTACTTATACCTATATTTTATCCACTCATGTCGGGGCATGGCTACACATGCAAATACTCCAATATGGCTACACATGCAAATACTCCAATACAACCTAGCCCCTCCATGGCAGTGCATCCAACATAGTTAAGTATCTAAGTCATCGTCTACTATTGATGAGCCCGACTCTGTTCACACAACTGTCCAACATCTTGTTGTAGTCTTCTATAGTCAACTATAATACGCACTTTATTGGTGTACCTATACTATGCCTACTTATGGCTCCAATGTACACAAACAAGATAGACTTCTATAGTCAACTCTAATACTGTTACAAACAAGAAAAAACAACAAATTTTCCCTGTATTTTCTTTTTGAAGAAAAGCTTCGATATTATAAATATATTTCTTCACCATGCAAATAAATGGTGTTTTTCAAGATTTTATTCCTTCCAATTAAACTCCAACAAAGTGTTATACTATAGAGCTTGCATCAAAGTTACTCATTCACAAACCAATGGTTTGATAAACAACTACATAAGCAATGTGGTCATACACTATGAAGCCTAAGGTTCCCGTCTTTACCTTCCAATTATGGTTTTCCCCATTAACAACAATTGTACAGTTAAGAAGCACCTTTATTTTACTTGTCATAATAGCCAGCTGTAACACTCTTAACTTTCCCGCAGGCACAATTCTTGAACTTGCTCTCACCTCCGAAATGGAAACTCTAACTCCAAATGCCATTGAAGGAATTCTTGCAGGCATGTTTGATCTTGAGCCTACACTACAGGTTACATCCATAGACGCTATACAACAGGCTCATTCAACAAATGTTAAATACCGGGTTCAACTCTCTGATGGTGTCCACACCCATCCAACTTTGCTTCCCAGCCAGTTCAACAATCTTGTTGTTGAAGAAGCAATGGTCATTGGGTCTATTGTCAGCCTTAAAGAATATACATCCAAAGTGTTCGACAAATACACGTATGTCCATTCATTCTCTATTTTTGAATAGTACTCTCATTCATTGATTTGGTTTTCCTAAATCATTTACAACATTCGATTGCAGGGCTATAATTATCAACAACCTTGAAATGGTCTCAAACAAAGCATCGCTCGTTGGTACTCCAACACCTCTTCTGCAGGCTACATCTCGTTTTCCATCTACTAGCTCGCAGGCCCCAGTTGCTTTACACGAAGATGTACGCTCTACCCAACAACCAACCATAGTCCCTTCTAAAATACTCCCCATCAAAACTTTGACCCCATACTATAAGCACTGGTCCATTGAGGGTAGAGCATTAACAAAGACTCCAATCCATGAGTTTCACAAGGCTGACCGAGAAGGAAAAGTATTTGGCTTTGACCTCATTGACAAAGCAGGCTCTGAAATTCATATCACATGCTTCAACGAACTTGTTGATGAGTTTTACAATGTGGTGCACTCTAACAATCTATATATTATCTCTAATGGTCGCATACAAGTTGCTAATAAAAAATACAGCAGCTCAACAAACCCATTTGAAATTTTCCTACAAAAATCATCAACTATAACTCCTTCACCATGTGTAGACTCTACAATCCCCATGGATAGCTTGCATATCAAGAGCATTGATTCCCTACTGTCACTACCTATTAATTCCCTTGTTGATGTTCTTGGCATACTTTTATCTATCTCCCCTGCATCAACCATTCGTAAGAGAGATGGAACCGAAACAGTCAAGTGTACTGCAACAATCATAGACATGTCATGCTTGACCATTGATGTTACACTTTGGGGCCGTCATTGTGAATTTGAAGGAAAAGAATTATCTGGTTTTCCTCTTCTACCAACCCCTCCAATCATTTTGATCAAATGTGGACGTATAACCTCCTGGCGTGGAAAAGCTCTTGATACTATTTTTGCAACTACAATTGTAATAAATCCAAAATTGTTAGAAGCCTCAACGTTGCATGACTGGTATGCCACTGTAGGGAAAGAGACACCCTTCATTTCCCTCTCAATAGATAATCTTTCTTCCAACAAGTTTTCAAATCCAGTTGACATCATATCGATCACTAATACAAACTCTCCTGAAAAAAGAAATGTTTGTGTAAAGGCAAGCATATCAAAAGTCCACTTGGACAACTTTTATTACCTCTCTTGTCCTCTTATGGTGGGAAATAAGAAATGTAAGAAGAAGGTTGTACAAAAGAGCCCCAATAGCTTTCATTGCCCAAAGTGTTCTAGTGATCTCCCTGGTTGTGATTTTAGCTACATGGTAAAAGTGGATTTGGAGGATGGAACAAGTGCTCTTCTTAAAGCCACTGTATTCGAAGGTCCCGCAAATGGCTTGTTCGGTGTATCAGCTGAAAATTTTCAACTACTTATGGCGGACCCTGATGCTACTAAACACGTGTTGGACCAAGTTGTTGGCCACCAGTTTTTCTTTGAAGTGGCCATCACAATGAATTCATTTGCTGGGAATGAAATACAAAGCTTTGTAATTACAGCGATAAAACCTGTTTAAAGTTTGCAAGTACCTCTTGCTTTCCACAATACTATATAGTGTTTGTTTAATATACTATATAGTGTTTGCTTAAATTGTATAGCTTTTGCTGTTGGCAGTACCACCAATTGTAACCATGTGTTTGTACAATTATAAATAAAATCTATACAAAGCCTTTTTTGATACCAAAAAGTTATCTTGTGCACTTGTTTCAAAATATCATTTCTTGATTTTACATGCAATGTTTTCCAATAAAATATGAATTCTTGTTTTTACACAACATAATTTGACACCTACGTTTTCAAAAACTGTTTTGCAAATTAATATTGCATTGCTCTGTTCCTCAGCAACCCTTATCATGGAAACCCCGGCGGAAAGTATGGAAGCACAGAGATCTCTTCGTAATCATTTGCAACGTTCGAGGTACCAAGCAAATAAGGGGTCTATTAATAGACGAAGAAGAGAAAACCGTCACAATCACCAAGCAAGCTCCTCCACATCCCCACCTTGTCTTTCCAATAACCTCTCCCCATCACAACCATCCACACCCCAAATGCAGTCTACATTACACCCCAGTTCAGCCTCCCAAAACCACCATCGTCCACTTTTTCCTGCAAACTATTACATCGCTAGGAATTCCTTCCGTGCAAAGTTGGATAACCTATCAAACATTTCAACATGCCAAATTTGCATGGAACGATATCCGGGAATAAAAACTAGGCTACTAAATGGTAGTAGTGCTTGTTCAAGATGCATTTCAGAAAAAAATGGCCATCGCTTCTCAAAGTGGAACAACATGGACCCTGGAGAGCAGCCCGCTTGTTTACAATGCCTATCTCAGATCGAGGAGATGCTCATATCAAGAGTTAGCCCTATCCTCCAAGTTACTTATGCAAAAGGGGGACAACTAAAATACAGTGGCCACACTATTTGTTTTCCTCAAGATATTACAGTTATTGCAAATTACTTGCCACGTCATATACATGACTTGGATATACTCATAGTAAACAAAAAAAATGTTGATACCCAACAGTATAGTTTCTATGTTTCCAGAGCACATGTTCACGAGGCTTTGCAATTTAAGATTTGTAATGACCCTTACTACAAAGATGTCCAATTAGATGAGGCCTCCCTATTATGCTTGCCTATTGCCTCTACTGACATCTCTGACCTTCTAAATGAAACAACCTCAACTTCAGACCCCCCTGATGTTAGTTTCATGGAAACAAATAATACAACCGAAGAACAATTGCAAGATAATTTGCAAGCAACAACATCATTTGTGTCAAACCTTCCACCTGCACGCACAGAAGTGCAAGAATTGCGAGCGTTGTTGCAATTAGGGGAGGGACGCCCACATCCTACAATTGATTGGCCGCCAATTTCTCTTACACCCCTCAATGAATACACCACTGAAGGACTGTTTGTTATGGCATTTCCAACATTGTTTCCAAAGGGAAAAGCTGCATTCAACCAACAAACTATGAAAGAGGTCAAGCTACATGAATATGCTCTACACCTTCTTAGATTCCATGATAATAGGTTTGGCCAACACCCACGGTTTAGATACTTCATCCTTAATATTCTAATGCGCCATCGTAGCCAGGCCACAACTTCTGTATTCATTCAAAAACACTTGGAAAGTAGATTGCCAACAACAATACTTGAGTTGCGCCAAAGACTCAAGGACCTCCCCGATGAACACCTTGCAGACCAGGTTATGCGTTTCGGCTCAAAAATTCGTGGTACACGTCCCTTCTGGACTCATCGTAGGGGGGAGCTATCTGACATGGTTATTCAAGTTGGTTGCCCTACTCTATTCTTCACCCTCAGTGCAGCAGATACTAAATGGCCAGACTTACACAATGTTATGCCATCACCCGCACCAACAAATCCTACTGCAACTGCGCGATGGAGGATCCAAAATATAGTGCAAAACCCACACCTTGCTGCACTCTACATGCATCACAGATTCACTGCATTTCGTGAGGAGGTTTTGGAGAAGATTCTCTGCACAAATGACTACTGGTACAGGTAAGCATACTCCAACATCATTTATATTTACTTCTTTTCCACATCATTTGCTTAATAACACCTCCTCTGTCCAGGTATGAATGGCAACACCGTGGATCTGCACATGTCCACGGTTTCGTTTGGCTCAAAGATGCTCCTAATATTGCCAAATTACAATGGAATAATCTTGCTTCAGTACAAAATGCAATCGACTACATTGACTTGTATGTCTCTGCTTGGAACCCGCGTCCCCACCAAAGCTCAAATGAAACAGCTTCACAGTCTACCTTTGACAACCCTTGCTTAATGGACACAAGAATGATTATGTTATCCACCCCTTCAAATGACTACAATGAATTGCTCAATTGCGTTCAACGCCATACACGTTGTACCTTGCAGACATGTTTGCGGAGGAAAGGATCTATAGTTGAATGCCGCTACAAGGCCCCTTGGACCGTGCAAGACATTTCAACCCTCTCAAATGAGAATGGGCAGCCAAAGCACAACCCTGCTCGTAATGATGACCGAGTGAATCTTCACAACCCCACTATCCTCTCTATTTGGCGCGCAAATGTAGATTGCCAGCCCGTTCTCTCAATAGATGCAGTGCTCAAATATATAGCAAAGTATGCAGCTAAAGCAGAAACCAAATCCGAAACATACCATGCAATGCTATCCCGTATTTCGACAACTTATGATCTTGACAAGCTAGCACCGATAGCTTTTAGAAAAATGCTTGTTGACAACCTTGTTGATCGTGATATTAGTGCTCAAGAAAGTTGCCATCTTTTACTAAAACTTCCACTCTGCTTGTGTAGTCGAACATTTGTTTCTCTAAATGTAAACCAAAAAAACTATCAACGCATTCCACTCTCAGCGACAATTGCATCAGCACACATGAACTACATTGATGCATACATGGCACGTCCTATTTCTTTGGAGGCATTACCACTGATTGAAGTCACTCAGAAGTGGAGCTTCAAAACATCCCGTAAAGAAAACCAATGGAAAGAGCGTTCTTCTCAAGCAATTGTTCGAGTCTCCCCCCGATTCACAAGCATTCCTCCAAAAGACGACCCGAAATTCTCTGACTTCTGCTGGTCAGAATTGGTTCTCTACAAACCTTTTCGTAACATTGCAGTTGATATTGGTTCGTCCCCAACTCATATAGTGGCACAATGGGAGAGGATGGCATGCACGTACCATCCATGGCATGTGCGACGCACTTTACCAGATACGGCCTCCAATACAGACCCTAACTCTCCTTTGAGTGATGTAGAACCCCCACATCATTGCAACCAATCCGAATGGCAAGTGTTGTCAAGTGTACACCCAAGCCATCCACTCCAGTTGGATGCACTAGACATGCTAGGTAATCGTGAAATAGACCTTAACCATGACTGGAATACTCATTCCTTGGATCCAATAGAACTCACTGTAGCATCCACCTTCATAGACTCAAACCGCACAACATATCAAGTCCCCCACCCACCCACTCTAAATACCCACCATGACCTTTCATTTGAACAAAATAAAACACTAGATTTAGTGTTGTCACACCTATCCTCCACCACTTACCAGCCACCACTCAAAATAATAGTTCAAGGAACTGCAGGAACTGGAAAGTCACACCTAATTAAACAAATCAGGTTTGCACTCAATTGTTCTGCTCCAAACGGGAAAACATCGCTATTACTTCTTGCACCAACAGGTGTTGCAGCATTCAACATTGGAGCATCAACAATTCATTCCGCACTTCGCATATCCATCAAAGAAATGGCTCCCTTGCAAGGCCAGACACTAGCAAGCTTCCAAGAGAGAATGCGCTTTGTTCGCTACATTTTAATTGATGAAATGAGCTTCCTCGGGCCCAGGTTGCTTGAGCGCATCGACTATCGCTTGCGCGAAGCTTTCCCGGCACACAACCACACCCCCTTTGGAGGCCGCTCAATCCTGCTCTTTGGAGACCTCGGCCAGCTACCGCCGGTCAAAGACATTCCTATGTACTCTTCCACTTCCTACGGGGGCACCCTATGGCGGAGCTTTCAAACGGTTATTACACTCAACAAAATATTTCGCCAAGCGGGAGAAGATCCAACTCAACTTCTATTTCGTGAGCTCTTGTGCAATTTAAGAAAGGCTGAACCTACAATTGCAAATTGGCAACTGCTAATGTCAAGGTCAAGCTCGGCACTATCATCTACAGAACAAATTGCTTTCTTATCATCCATACATCTTTATGCAACCAATGAAAAAGTCTCACTGCATAATAAGCACATGTTGTTGTCTCTAGCACAGCCCATTGCCATAGCCACTGCAGAACAAATAGGGAGCTCTCTCAACTCAAATCCAGATGATGATCAACTCCAACAAAAGATTCTACTATGTGTCGACCAAAAGGTTATGCTATCTTGTAATTTGTGGACTGATACTGGCCTTGTTAATGGAGCTCTTGGCATAGTAAAACAAATAGTTTACAAGGAGAGTGAAAAACCACCCCAACTCCCTAAGTTTGTTGTTGTTCGATTCAAGAATTACATTGGCCCTGCTTGGAATACAACCAATCCAAAAGATGTCCCTATTACACCAATAAGTCGTGGTGGACGACGCCAAATTCCACTTAAAATGGCATGGGCATTAACCATCCACAAATCACAGGGGCTTACACTTGATATGGCCACCATTGACATTGGCAACATCGATAGACAAGGGTTGACGTTCACAGCAATTTCCAGAGTAACTCATCTCTCTGGTCTTCGTATCCACCCTCCATTCACATTTGATAGATACATACGCATGCAACAAAGCCCTTATGTTGCATGCAGGATCAGCGAGGAAGCTCGATTGTCAGCACTATCGGCATCAACCACTTGAAATGCTCAGCTTATTTTCACTAAAAAAAACATAACAGGTATGTACTCTTATTACTCAATCCTCAAACATACTTTACACTTCTTTCCTCAAACTTCTACCCTCTTTCCAAGATTTCTACTACATCCACTATCATGCTATGGTAAGTTAAAATTTCTGTTATAGAAGATAATAAATAAAAAATCTCTATCCCGTATCAGATTTTGCACTTGATAATATAATATAATATAGAGCAAAAGAGTGAGGTTGCTAAAGCTGGAAAAGGTTGGGATTTTTAAGTCCATTTGATTTTTATTGTCAACTGGTTGCAATAAGATATTCCTTAAATATTACACAAAATGAATCATTTTATTATTCTAAAATTTGTCAGTCAGAGAGTTTTTCTTTTAGTTCTAATTGCTAGATGTAGGGATTCTGTATTTTGCTTCTGCAACTTGCTCATGACTAATTATTACATGCAGATGCAGACCTTTCATTAGTAGGGAAATCAAAATTCATCACTGTCTTGAGAAGCGCAAGAACCATCCAGTCAAGACTGCAGTAATTATCTTATGGTGTATTATAGGGTATACTTCAATCAGAGGTATACTTTCATAATACTGTTATGAAATACATACAAGGTTTTCCAATGAGATGAATTACATTGTATCCGTACTATGCAATGCTACAGGGTATACTTCAACCAGATATGTGGGGAGTTGTACCTTAAGATAGATGGGATTGGGCTACCTTAAGGGAAATGATTGTAAGGAATGGAGTGAGAAATACTCTTCAACTCGCTCCTATGCCAACAGCTTCAACCAGTCAAATTCTTGAATAATGAATGCTTTGAACCTAACACGTCCAATATCTATAGTAGAAGAGTATTAAGGTGAGTGCCTTTTGCCTTTAAGTATGGTACTTGTATTGTATTTTCAAAAGGATATTTAAGTGTAAGCTGTTTATTGAATCTCATACTCATTTGCAAAGTCTTTTAGTTATGCTACTCTTTTCAGGTGTCTCTGAGTTGCTATATGTTGGTTTATAATTAAACAGGACTGTCTAAGAAATCAAGCAGCGTACAATTGATGATATGGCAGCTGAATATTCACATGGATCAACCCAGTTTTGGGAAGCTAACTTCACTGTATTTTTACACTTGGATGACATAGTGTGTAAATCCTATTGCAAAGGCTTGTGACCTCAATGATAGGCATGTTGTAAATTTAGTTTTATTTTGGCATAAACTGTGATCTTCTGGATTGTATCAGAATCTTTTATTAGATCCATATTTAACTTTTACATCTAATAATATTGCCAAAATGTGTTATAAAACGCTTCATGTAAATTTTCTTGTAAAAACAAATGTGTATTTATATCCGGTTAAAAGCTTTATGTATTTTGTTTCTGATTTATAGCCTTCACTTAGTTGTATTCCCTGACCATCCTTTGCTGATATTTTAATTTGCATAATTTTTTGACAAGAAGTGCAATCTCTGTCTGTCTTTTGCACCTTTAGAGTAATTTTCAATTGAGAATTTGATATTTGTATATGTGTATGTCTTTGGAATCTTCAAAGGCATTTTCAATGTAGAATTTTATTGGTCCAAGATATGTTCATAACTAGGACAGCCAACTTATCATCTTATGATATAAATATGCTCAGATCTGAGTAATAAGTACTCAAATTCTTAAGTGTAAATGCAGATACAACTAAAACATGATGCTGGTTATAGTCCAATATGAATGCGATAGCCAACTTATCATCTTATGATCTAAATATTTACAGACTATTTCGTGAACCTATATTTTACTGCAATTTTCAAGGTTTTTGTATTGTGGATTTCACCATTTTTACAGAGATTTCTGTATTGCTACAAGTTTTAAAATATTTACAGCCTATATTTTATTAGTTTATTTCTCGCTATTCATTTCAGAGGGTGACATTCAAAATGTGGATGGTTTGTTCGATTACCATTTATGTCTGTCAATTCGTTTTCTCATTTTCAAAAACAAAAAAAATTCACAACCAAATTTCACTATATTCTCTTCGGCGTACCTATTGCACCCCAAGGTGCGATTGCTAATTATATTGTAGTGTGCAATTTTTTTGATAAACTAAAAATTTAAAGATTAAATGTCAAGAATGTGCCCCGAAAATTGAAAAGCAGCCCATTGGAGTTGGAAATCATTTGAACACGAAATGCAAAATTTGTACTAAAAATTTATTTTGCAAATCTAAAATCCACGAAGAAAAACGAATCAACGGGAATTCTAACATCTCCGTACTAAATTCTGCAGCGCAATGCTGCTCGTTGTCCACTAAAAATATTCAGAGCTCTTATGTAAATGACGCTCAGAAGTTCATTCTTGTCAAGTCTAAAAATACAACATATAAAGCTGAGGCATACTGAAACAGTGAAACCGCATGTTCATATGTTTCTGATCTATTTCAACCCAGTACATATGTTTGATTGACTAATTTATTGAAGTTACATGGGCATGGACTGCAACTGTCTGTAATATGGTTTACGTGGAGGCTTGGGCCACTGTTTGGTTTCTGAAGCGACGCATTCTTCCTCCCCAACTGTCCCTTTCCATGCCCATGCCTCTGCTAATCCTTTGAAGTTGTTCTGCCCACTGCTGCTTGGCACCATCCCTCACACTCACATTCCTCTTGTTCAACAACAATATTTGGGGATTAAAATGCAGGTTAAAATCATAGTCAGCTCTTAGCATGGGATCAGAGAGAGTCTCGTAGGCTTCCTGCACCTGAAGGAACATCCTGCAGGATTCTTCTCTCTGAACAGGTGGGCAAACATCTGGATGGTAAACTCTCACCTTCTTCCTATAAGCTTTATTCAATCCATCCAATTCCACGCTCTGAGACACAGACAATACATCATACAATGTCGTGGCAGGTGAAGTGGCCCCCTCCAATGTATTGTTAAGAGCCCTAATGGGAAGTTGTGCTCTTTGCAGCTTTGTCCTCCTTAATGGATAACTAGTATGTTTTGCAGGGAGGGAAGGATTGCTTGAGTGAACAGAAGCATGGAGATCTGGTAAGGAATGCGTATGAAATGATAGCTTGGCCATATTGTGGGTGATGAAGATAACAACACAAATATTGCTACACCAACTTAATTGGAGGAAAGCCAACTACTGCCCATTGAAGCAATAAGGATTACATGCTTATATAAATCATAAATTTTCCGCAGATCTGACATTTTGACCGTATTCTAAATTCGAATCTTCATCTCAGTACAAATAATAGAACCTTTTTTTTGGCATTTTGGATTATATGTTCACCATCGTTAAGACATTTTTCATACATCGTTTATTTCAACTTCTCGTCTTTTCCTGAGCGTAAGGATGTTGACCATATAAATACGACAACCATTAGAAAGGAATCAGAGATCCCATGGGCAACTTTGTTTGTTGTTTTGGGTAAGCCATATCCTTTAGTTTTGGATTCAATATATTTCTTTATACAGTCAATGGAGTTAACTTTCCTGTAATCCAACCTTACATAGTTGCTGATACCATATTTGAGTTTGTTCTCATAGGTACTATCAAATCTGATAATCCCAAGGTCAGATATTATTATTAATATTTTATGTTTATTTAGAAATTACTCACAACTCCATTAAAGAATCTGAAATGTTATCTTCAATTAAGTTATCTGTTTCAATGTAGAAAGAGGAAGCATTAGGGGAGAGGGGCCTATAGTGGAGCACTCTAACTTTGCATTTCAAAAACCTACCTGGAAATTTCAAATCACTCTCAATTTTGTACAACAGTTTATTTGACAACTCACATGCTTCTGTATTTTGTTTTAGGGCCACATCATCAAATATGATGCCACATTAGCATGCTTTTTGTTGAGATATCCAAAAAAGCCCCAAAAAAACGTGAGACCGATAGTGGTGCACTAAGTCATGTTTTATTGGTGCACTGATGTGACATCAAATGATTTGTCAATTTGTGTACTTTATGGGTAAAAAGTGTTTTGCAATTAGATATTAAGGTGTTTCACTAGGGGGCCCACTAAGGACTACTTCTATCCCACCTATTGGACCTTGCTCCACTGTGGGCCCCTCTCCCATAATAGATTTTTGGTTAGATGTGTTAGAGTTTGTGAGTTTTTTTTTTTATAAAATTTATCTGAAATTAAAAAAAAAATCAATGCTAATATAATTTTTTATATAAAATATTTATTTTTGTCAATAATTTGAAGTATTTTTAAAAATATAAAATTGTCATATATAAATTTTTATACAAAATAATATAAAAAATTTATTCATTAAAATATAGAGTTATGTTTATATAATTTATATCAAATCTGTTATATTAAAATTTATTTAAAAAAATAGAAAATGTATTGATATTTATCTATATAATCAAACATAATATTTTTTCTCAATACTATTTATCTTAGGTTGATAAATTATATAACTTATGGATAAAATGCCTTAAGCATGATGAAAAATGTCCTAGATAATAGAGAAATTTATATGTACTATGCAATACTATATATTTATCTCTACTCAATGTGGGTTGGGGTGTGTTAATAGTACAAATCATTAAGATATTTCAAATTGATTATAGATTATTTCTAATATAACCATTAGCCCCTTGAATTTTTCATCTACCTTTCTAACATTCAAATTATAAATTTGCTTACTCTTCCTCTTTATTTTCTCATCCTAAGTTGAATAAGTACACATTTTGTAAAATTTGATACAATTTCATAGTATTTAAAGATGTTCAATTTCATTCAATTTGCATCTCTCATCTGTCAAGCATCCTCTATCATCATAGAGAATTAGAGCATTGAATCAATAATGAAACATTTGGTGTAGGTACACTAAAAGGAGTAAGAAATATGTATCCATTATTCTATGACCCTTGCTCCCTATCTTTGAGATATTTCACATTTTTCTAGCCCATTTGACTTAGAAGAACACCTCCGCCTTTTGACATAATGACAACCCTTTCTAGGTGTTTCTAAATACTAAAAAACCTTCAAATATCAAAAAGAGAGTAGAGTGGAAGATCATCAAATCAAACAATATAGTAGAATTCCATATTTCATATGGTCAAATCTAGATGAGCAAAGGAGTAGTTTATGATTAACAACTTGACCCGAATCCATAGCATTGATCTATAAAAAATAAAAATTTAGCATATGTTATGAAGCATTCCATTGATAGAGGGATCACATTTTCCTAAGAAAATACTAGTTTTATTCTAAAACCTTTAACAAAGGAAATCATTCTTTGGTCATAGAGATAATTTCCCTTATCCATTGCATTTACTTTTCCTAGCTTAACATGTAATATTAGAATACAATAGTCCACAATTGTCTCCAATTAGAGCTATTCTAATCTATACTTATTTGTAAGCATATAGTTGGTTTAACCTAAATCACACTTAAGGAAAGTTTATTTTCCTTTATATTTAATTATAAATACATACAAATATTGTGTCTAATGTAGTATATCTCTTATAAATTATAAAATGTGTAAGAAAATCACAATAGAAGTGTAATAGTGAGATGTCCATATTCATGAAAATTCCCATTTAGTTTTGGGCCTATTTTGATAGATTCTCTTAATATAATTACATAGCAACATGTGACACACTTTTGTGTTGTTTATGGCTCCTTCCATAATTTCTATCCATTGTAATTTACTCTCACCCATATGCACTTCTATACATTTGGGCTTATTCAATGAAAAAATGAGTAAGTATTAATGAATTTTTAGCTAAAAATGTTATTGTTTGTGTTATTTTAAAAAAGATTGTGAAATTCAAAAAAATTGATGTTAATAATATTATACACCCCCTTTTCATTGCTATGTCATGCTTATGCTTACATTGTATTATATTTCCTCATCTATGCCTCTTTCCCAATCTATTACCTCCTCTATCCCTCATGCTAATCATATCTACACATATACCCACACTAGTAAACCCAACCTTTTCCTAACACTATTCATTCCTCCACCCTAAATGCATTATGCAAAAATTAGATCAAGAAGAGAAAGGAGAAAATTCAAGACTAAATGAACAAGAGAATGACAAAACTAATGTTGCTAGACACACACTATTATTGTATGATATTTTTATAAATTCTTTACCTATGGGTATTTTGGCAATTAGATTTGAAATGTATGATTGAAATCACGGCCTTGAGACACATTTGAGATCTTCTATTGTAGCATGTGTAGATTTATAATATGAGGATAGACTATTGGCTGATTCATTTCTAAGGAATCTAAATGATAATGCTAATGAATGGTTCTTTTCATTACCTTATGGGTCTATTCATATATAAATGATGATTTGATTAAAGTATTTTTCAAACATTTTAAAGTCATTATAGGCCTAAAACATACTATTTATGACCTATTTGAGTATGCCCAAGGACTAAATATGCATATTGATTATTATGTCACAAGATTCAAGGATTTATGCCCTAAATTACTTACTCCCTTATGTGATTTAGATTTCATAATATATTTATTGAGGGATTTACTCAAACCAATTTTAAATAATGTTTATCTCAATAGGGTTGCATATTTATTTGGATCTTTGTGAACATGCAATTTTTTTTTTGAATCTAAGTTATTAGAAAAAAACATCTTTAAATATAAGTCATCAACTCCAAATGCTTCATCATATCCTTCAAAATATCAATTTAAGTTGAAAATAAATTTTCAAAGGGAAATGATACAATGGAAATTTTTATCAACTAGTTAGTTACTTTTATATCTCCATATTTTAATAAAAAATATCCCAAAAAATTTATAGTGTTACAAGAATGAGGTTGTATGATGTGCTACAAATTTTATTGAATGATAATTTGATTAATATTACTCCTATTGATTCATTGGATCCTAATAAATCACCTCCTAAAAGTTATAATCATCAAGCATTTTCAACTTTCGTGGATTTATAATGGTATTCTATAAAGCCATATATGGGTCTAAAGAATAAAGTAAAATATCACATAGACTTGAAATATGATCCAATGTATAATTTACAAATATGATAATGGAAATCCTTTATTTGTACTGTAAATAGATATTTGGGATTTTATACTAATTCATTTCCCAATTACACAAAGATATTGAGCCATATAATAGGATGATACATGAAAATAATGACATTATGAATGATTGTCATTTGAATCTAAAGACATCACATTTACATGCTTTTGTGGGAGTGATTGAAACTAAGACTATATCTTACAAATATTTAAGAGTATCATCAATGATGACTAATATGATATTTATCTATATTTTAGGTTGTTCCAAGCTTCCAATGATAGGTCAACCTAAGGAATTAATTTTACTATGGAAAGCTATAACTAAGTTCTAATATATTTTCTATTAGTTTGGAAAACCTTGGCTAGAATAGTTGGGAGTTGTCCCTTTGGTTGTACATAAACGTGTCATTTTTCATGAAGATAGAGCTATCCAAATCAACAAAGATTCTTATCAATCTCTTACAAAGTTGAACCATTTTACTTTAGATACTATCAAAGATTCTCTCAATGAAAGTGAAAGAGATCTTTATATTTTACATCAAATCAAAATTTCCATACAAAACTTGTAGGCTAAATTTCACTTCTTGTGTATGTCAAGTTATTTTTTTATCTCTCAACACACTTCCATTTAACAAATCTTAAAAATTCATCTACACCATTTTCACTATCTACTAGGAAAAATATTTTTTTATAGCTCTATTCATTACCTATTCTTTAATAACCTTTACCTCTTGTACTATGATGATACCCTTATCAACACCATATTCCACCACCTTCTGCCCTAGAGCTATTAATTCTATATTCCATGTACTAGTAACCCTCTTATTATTTCATAGTTACTCTATAATTGGATTCTTCTTTTTGTAGCCTAAACATATTGCAAGAGTAGAACTATAGATGATGAATCAATTAGGCCCACCAAATATTCAAATCATAAGTTGTAAGGTGTGATTATTTATATTTATATCCTATTTGGTAGCCTTTTCCTTGTTCATCTTTTGAATCATTCAATAAATTCAAAATTTAGTACTTTTCTCACATCTTCCCTTAATTGTTTATCCAAAGAAATTGTTCTCACTAAAAATAAGAGAGCCACATTTCTATATATAACATGTCTAATAAAAAATTTATTATGGCCTATCTAATTCTTTGAATATTATTTATAAAAAAGGATCTTACCATTTCTCTCTTCGGTAAAAGTAACTTTGAAAATATGGATATGAACTGAGCAAGATCATTAGTGAAAGATTAGCAAATCTTTTCATTTTTTGAATTATCTGATCAACCCACTTTGGTGCATCTATAGTGGCTGAACTTTCTAGTTGGGAGCTAGTGGATCTTTTAGTGGTGAGCATTCACTAATTGGTAAATAGTTCATATCATATTCATCCAATTCAATTTTAGAAAATATAATGAAATCATCAAGGTCCTTTAAAATTTCCCATATTTTATGTTATATCAATCAAACTCATGTTAAATAACTACTATTTTATTCATGTTAAATTGCTCCTGCTCCTGTCTAGGAGGTTTCCCTTCCATCGAAAATGGTTGTGGAGGACACTTCTATGGAAAAATAGAAGCCTCCCATCCCTTCTTAGGCTATGAATTCTAGTGCCCAGAGCTGACATATCTGGCTTGTGCATGAGTGCAAGCATAGGAGAAATGCTCTAACTGCTGAACAAGCTGCCTTGCAGAAGATAGAACGGGATCCAATAGCTCCTGTTTTGGAACCTCCTATTGTGCCTCCTCCTTCTATTCCTTTTGCTTCAGTTCCAATTTCCTCAATTCTTCTTCTAGCTCCCCTAGTAGGTGTTGATGACCCTCACCCAAAAAGGGTGCAGGTGTTCATTGCTCCCTCCATGGAGCCTTCACTTTTGATGTCCCTCCTAGACATCCCTCTGTTTTCTTAGCCCATAGACATGTTGAACATGATGGTGGTATCTATTGTGGCTTTTTCTTCTCCCTCCTCCACATCCATTTCTTCTATGAGGATACAATATCCTCTGCTAAAGCGAAAGCTAGAGGATGACCTCACTTCAAGTGGTGGTCAGAAGAAGGGTTCACCTTCTTTGGGAGCTAGTTCTACTTTGTCTTGTGTCATCCTTGTGATGGAGGCAGTCTCGAGGTCCCATGAGTTTATCACTTCCCCCTTGATGAGGTCGGTAGTGGATCTCAAGTGCCTCCTTCTTCTCCCACCTGGCTAACAAATGGCACTCCCATGAAGTGCATGTTTAACTTGATGGATGATGTCCTAGCTCTGTCAGCAATCTTTACGAGATCGATGACCTTCACCTCACAAGAGCTCAAGTAAGAGGACCTTAAGGGGCCTTCTTTTTTGGCCCTTGTTATAAGAGAGTCCAAGGGTACCCCCTCACTATCCCACTCTTACAAGCCCGCCCTCCCTCCCTGTATATTGATCTATATTGGGAGCAGGATGACCTATTGGTTGATGAGGAGTAGGGGATACCTCTTCTTTATCTGTAGATTAGATTTTTGTGTGTGTTGTGTTTCCCCTGTGCTTGTATTTATGTGTTTGTGATCCTACCTAGAGGATCCTTGCTACCCTTGCAGGTGCTTGGATACGAGCCTATTTTTTTTTTTGTGAACTTCCTCTATATGTTTCATCATTCTTCTATATATGTTGTGACTTTGAATTTTGACAATTGGGGACGATGCAAAGTATTGGGGGAATTTAGGCCTTCCTTCCATGTTGACCAAATATTTTATTTTTATTTTGTCTAGATTCATGTGCTCTTCTTCATGATCTTGGAAATTTGGGGATTGATGATATTTTGTTCCTTCACTGAGTGCTACCTATTTATATATATGAACTGATCTGATCCCAAACTCGCAGATCCCCATGTCTCTTGATTTCTTTGTCTTAGCTTGTTTCACATTTTCTTTTTCTTTGTTTGTCTCTCTCTATCTTCTTAGTGATTTTGTGGTACTTATGTGTTATCCCTCACATG
>VDFB02215520.1:0-21648 GCA_007258455.2 Sequoia sempervirens
ATGACATGTGGAAAATGATGGAATGAAAAGGTTGTAGAGTGAACAAAATAGGTGATGTGAGATTAATAGCATGGGATGTTATAATCGATAAAGGTGGTAGGATTGTTATGTGTGAATGGATGTAATAAGGTGTACATAATGGAAATGGAATATGTATGGTTGCATGTATGAAATTATATTAGTTATGAAGTGATAGATATACAATTAATATAGATGGTAATATGAAATGAATAACAAACAAGTGCTATGGGCTCATGCGATAACAGGTCCCTTCTTTAAGTTTGTCACCTAGAGGCGTGATGTTGCAGGTCCTTGTTGCTTCTCTAGAAAACTCAAAAAATAATTATTTTTCAATTGTCACCTATGCAGTGTGTGCACATGAAATATGTGATAAAATTATACCTATGGAACATCAGCGGATGAGCTGTGTAGCTTGTCGAGTAATTCATTTGTAGAACTAGTTGTCTATGTTGTTGAGTTTTCAATTATAGGTTCAAATTGTTGTTGTAATATAAGAAGGGAGTCATCCTTCTGTAATGGTTTCTTATAAAGCTTCAATCTATTTTTGTTAACTAGCAATGAGAACCTTACTTCATCAATTATTTATAGTCGCACTGCTCCATTAGGAAATACTTGCTTTATCTCATATGGCCCAAGCCATCTTGTTTGCAATTCCCTTTGTAATCTTTATATTTGGAGTCATAAATCAGAGCCCAATCACCTGTATTGAATTCCTTTGTCTTAATAAATCGATCGTGCCAATATATTCTTTGATTTTGGACTTCAGTGTGGTATATAGTTTCCATTCTGATTTCATCTAGGGAATTCAAGTTATACAATCTCTCTTATTGTGCTTTTGAAAAATCCATGCCTAATTTGTCTGTTGTCCTTAATGTTTTATACTCAAATTCTATAGGAAGTACTGCTTTCTTACCATACACTAGTTCATATGGTGTAAAGTATATTGTGGTCTTCCAAGTTGTTCTATAAGCCCAAAATTCTTAAGGAAATTTGGCTACCTAATCCCTCCTATGAATTGGGACTGTCTTTGTGAGGATGTTTTCAATTTCCCTATTGGTGACTTCCACTTGCCCATTTTCTTGAGGGTGAGAAGGTGTGGACTTCCTATGTCTGATCTCATATTCTTGAACCAATTTTATGATTAGCTTTGATGTAAACTGGGGTCCTTGGTCTATAAAAATTTCTCTTAGAGCTCCATTTCATGTGAATATGTCTTCATAGAGAAACTTTGCCACATTCCCATCCCTTGCAAATTGTAAAGTCTTAACCTCTACCCATTTTGTAAGGTAATCTATGTAGACCATTATGCACTCTTTATTATTTGAAGTTGTTGAAATGGGGCCAATAAAGTCCAATCCCTATTTTTCAAATGGTTTTATTGCTAACTGTGGCTGCAATGGTATTTTATATGTTTTGTTGGCCTTCCCATTCTTTGACATCTATCACAACTCCTGGTATGTTTCACTGCATATTTATAATGAGTTGTCCAATAATAGCCAGTATTGAGAATTTTAAGAGCTATCCTCTTTGCTACAAAGTGTCCCCCACATGGTTCATGATGACATGCTTTGAGGATATCATATACTTCATCTTCTTGGATGCATCTTCTCATTATGTTTCTTAGAGCAACATCCTTCAGTGTTGCTAGAAACAATTTAAGCCTTTGTGCATATGTTGTATAATCATAACTTCTACATAGCACATCAAACTCAAAAAGGAAGGTATTTGGATCCTTCATGACTAACCCATAGAAGATAGGTAATGTTGAAGGAGGTATGTTCTTAAAAGTAGTTTCTCTCTCTTGGTTGGCAATGAGAAACTCAAAGGTTACATGCTCTAGTGGTCTTCAACTGTTGCATCAACCATGATGTTGATGTGTATGTGGGAAGTCTCTACTGTATCTAATGTGGGTAATGGTGTCGAGGATGATTCTTCTTCAAGAATAACCCTTCTCTATTCACTTTGTCCACCAATATCCTCTAATGATTCATGTGATGTGGGGAGAAATCTTCCCAAAGCATCTCATTGCCTCCACATACAATCATTATGACTCTTTGGGATAAATGGTTACTGTACATTGTTAGTAAAGTGTGTTGCTATTGGTGGGTTAAAACCTAATTACCCTAATGTTGAAAGCAAAAACACTAAACTATAAAAGCTTGAAATTACATAGGAGAATCCTAAACGTAGCACTGTCCTTGATAATGATGCAAAAAATGCAAAGCCTTTCTAATGTTCAATTAACTTGGTGTTCATGAGTGGACACATAATTCAGAGGATAGGTTCTTAACTAAACAATTCACCAGACCCTCACAAAGGCTTCACTAAATTATCGACCAGAGCTCGTAATATTTTGACAATGTTGGCACTATATGTTTATTCAAGGATCCTAACCGCATCATATATCAATGAAACATAGGTGGTCACACATGTAATGAAAACTATAAAGGTTGGAAAGGAAAGTAAACTATCAAATTGCAAAACAAGGGAAATAACATGAATTTGTTGCTTATTCTACATGTACCTTTTGCTTAACAATGTAACTGCTAACTACTGAACTTGAACTTGCAACTAACTAACACTATTGACTTCTAACTCCTAACTTCTTTGGAGAATAACTCAACATAATGTTACAGAATGTAATTCATGCTATAGTATATCATTCATGGAATTCACATACATATAAGTGAGAATTTAGATAAATGGATACAATAATATATCATCTAATCTAATGCAAAAAATAAGATGGGTTGGTAGTACCTCGAGTGGCCCTTGCTCGAGCTATTGCACCCATAGGAGATATGAAATACACACTACTAATCAACAAATAATGTCAGTAACTAAACTCCTTTATTGCATAAGAACTAAACTTATTATAGCCTAACAAGAATCTTTAGAAGATTTCCCATTCAAAGATACATATCCAGCACACTAAATAACATAAAACTAACAAAAATGAAGTATTGTTTGGTAAAACAATCTAAAAACTAGAACTAAAAAACTATATTTTCTCCTCAACCACCGATCCCAATATATAGGCACACGAGGAGTTTTATTCACACAAGGTCTAAAAATAGAACATAAATGCATACATCCACTCTCCCTCAAGAATAGGGAGAGAACTAGTTTGGTAACTGATAACCATAATTGAAAAATACATAAGAAGAGAATTCAAACTATAACTCTACCTTAATGGCATGACAGAGATGTGCTTTATGCAAAATGTCATGTCATTAAGCTTTCCTACTTAGAGTAGACTCCTTCTTTTCATTTTATTTGGTGTTGGTGGTGACTCACAATTGACCATTCAATGGTCATCTTCATTCCTTCTTGGAGTTGTCACATTTCAAGCATTCTAGCTTTTCCCCTGCAAGTGGTTGTGGTCTTATGTCACGGGCTGTAATCCAATTGTTGTGGGTTACAGTTCTCCTTAGCTATAAAAGGTTAGTTACATACTAAATAATACACATCATTAACAATCATAAGTCAAGCATAGAATCATACTGAATTTCGTGAACATTCATACATCCACACATACAAATACCATCATATCATAATTATATTTTGAAATACTAAAGTCTGGTTTGAGATGCATAAAATATATAAAAGATGTATAAGTCTTAGGATTGTCTGTAAATTTGGCAGGTTGAAATACTAAAAGTCATGAACTTAATGAAAGAAAACTATCTATTATCTAAGCTCATCAATCATTAGAGGATCCACTTTCTTCTGTACTTTCAGAGGCAAGAGTTCATGTGGATAGAAAATAATATTCAGTGAATCCATAGGAACATGAGCCATCAATACATTAACATCAATCGGCCTAGCAAAATAAGCCAAACGAATATTTTGCAAGGCTTCCTAAAGCATACCTTGATAAACTGGAGTAGTCTGAAGTAAATCCCATAGTGAGATCTTGGTAGGAGTAACATGAAGTTGCTCGACAAGATCATACTCACTAGGTGCTTTAGTTGCAGGTTTAGGTGTTGGAGTAAGGCTTGGTTGAGAAGGTGGTAAATAAGTTGGTTGATTTAAATTTTGTTGATTTCTTCTAGTATTGTAAGTAATGGGATATCGCTTTATAGGAGGAAGGCTTAGATTGCATGAATCTTGTGTAAAGGTTTGTTGTTTCAATAGTGACAAGAACCCCATGAATAGAATGAATTATTTTAGGAGATGGGCTAGCTAGAGTCATGTAAATGATGGGTCTCTTAGGCCTTTGAGGGGCTACTAAAACTACAACTATATTCATGGACTCTTCAAATTGCGAAAAGAATAAGATGGTTGTGATGAAGAAGTTTGTTCAGTAGATCTGTAGATAGAAGGAGGTGCCTCTAAGAATTCATCTATATCATCATCCAACATATCAAAATCTTCTTTAGAGAATACATTATCAAAATCATTAAAGTTTTGAAGAAAAAGATCTGACATGACGGTTAATGTCAGGTTCACTAAAATGTAGAGAGGATTTGCTACTCTCGAGTCTCTAGGATAGAGAAGAGTTTATAGGGAGAAAATAACAGGTGCCTCAAAGTACAATGCAGTGAGGAAGTGTGATATTACCAATAACTTCAAGTGAAATGAGCATAAAGCTAAGGATGGTGAGCTATAAATTAAGCAATGCAGTGAGTTTATGAGATATGATTCTGAGGCTAGAGAAGATGAGAACCTAAGTTCTACCTCATAAGGAAAAGTTTAGAATGAAATGGGCCGTGTCTTGGGGGTTTTCTTGCATATCATCAGGTAATCCCAGGCTGGTGGTGCAGATCATGGTGCAGCATTTAAGGCTGAAATCCACACAAAGGGAAAGAATGTTGGTGTTCAGGGTTGTCATTCAACTCCCCTCCGTTTCCTCGGGGATATGGTGTGAAATGACAGGAATCATAAAAATGTAATAGGCAAGATGTGTGATAGAAACAAACCCCGTTGTGGCTCAGGAGAGCCCCTATCACGAATAAAATAAAAAAGAAAAGTATATATTTGCAAATAGTCGAGACAAAGTAGAAAAGAGAGTGTTTCCAATAGTTTGTGGCTCCCTCTTGGCTTGATAGATGAGACGTTGTTTGCTTGCAAGAGAGGCTTGGTTGTTAACGAGATGAGAATCTAGCAAAGCTTCGCTGCAAAGAAGAGATATAGAAGAGGATAGAGCAAGAGAGCAAGATTGTGTGAGAGAAAGTGAGAATGAATGGGAGAATGAGAGAAAAGAGGAGTTTTGTGAGGTTGCATGGGTGGGAAGAGTCGTTACACTCATAATTCTACTACAATGACGTGTGTCATAGGAAAAGAATGTGAGATTCCCTCATTTGAAACTCAAAAAGTTCAGGGATGCTAGTGCCTCACGTGAACATTCATGTGTCACGTAGGTGTCCTAATCAAAACTTTGTAAGAAATGAGGTGGTTGACTACTAACATTTTGTCATCATCCCTTATGGATTTCAAATCATGAAATTCCAACTCAAGATTTTGTCACCCTAGAAATACACAAGCTTGAGGAATTGCATAGTGTAGTGGAGGCTAGATGGCCTGAGTGTTGAAGTGCCACAGGTGTGAGTGCTACTTGGAAGGCACCCTGGGGGTTGAATATGTATAAAAATGATTTTGGAACTCTAGTTTTTTGTAAGGGGCACTGGGCAGCTGGCAAATAGTTCCTTATACTCCTCAACAAAATGGTGTGGTAGAATATAAGAACATATCCTTGATAGAGATGACTAGTTGCATGATACACTCCAAAGGTCTTACACCGCAATACTCAACACAAGTAATCAAATGTGCTTGTTATATACATAATAGAGTTCCTCACAAATCCTTGAAGGGTATCACTCCCTTTGAAGCTTGGATGTGAAGAAAAACATCAATTGAGCACTTTAGGGTATTTGGATCTCTAGCTATGGCACAAATACCTTAGTAGTATTGCAAGTCTCTATATCGTTAATCTAAACTTTGCATCTTTATAGGTTATCTAGATGGTGTAAAAGGATATTGGCTTCTCCATCCAACCACACATGAGTTGTTCATTGAGAGAAGTGTTCATTTTCAAGAGATTCCAACCTATACTACACTTGACATTTCTCCTTTTATTGATGACTCACTTGGTTTTTATAGTTATTTTGATGACTCTGGTCATCCACAACAAGTTCTTGAGGTAGATACTTCTTTTGATAGTGAGGATAGTGATGTGGATCCATCTTCATTTACTTTATCACATGCTTTGAAGGATGGTGTTTTAACACCTAACTCGCCCATTTCTCATCCTCTTTGGGTTAGACAAACACTTGACAGTGTAGACTCTTGGGTAGGGAATCCAATAGATGGTATGTGTACATGGTCATATTATCATAATGGACTACATGATTTCTTAGACTCTACCTCTGATTGACATAAATTTTAAGAAGCATCAGGCATACTTGAGTGGGATAGGGCTATGCAAGAGGAATATGATACCTTACTTAGAAATCACACTTGGTATTTAACTTCACTTCCAAAGGAAAGGAAGATGTTTCGATGTAAGTAGGTCTATTAAACCAAGTTTGCAATAGATGGGTTGGTTGATTTAAGTATAAGGCACAGTTGGTTTCCAAGGGTTTTTCATAGGTTGCTAGCACTGACTACACTAATACCTTTGCATCTGTGGCCAAGATGAATTCTATTTGAATCACATTGGCTATTTACATCACATATGGTTGGGTGTGCATCAAATGGATGTGAAGAGTGTCTTTCTTCACAAAGACCTTGAAGAGGATATCTACATGGAGCAACTACTAGGGTTTGTTCAAGATTTGTCCTTATTATGTAGACTTAGGAAATTATCCATTTATGACCTCAAATAGGTCCCTAGGGCTTGGTATGCCAAGATGAATTCCTTCCTTCTAGCTTCTAGTTTGACTCAATGTCATTCATATCATAATGTGTTCTTACAACAAGATAATTCATTACCAATATTGGTACTTTATGTTGATGATCTACTAATCACTTGGAGTTCTTCATCTGCTATTGTAGTAGTGAATTTAGCTCTCCAAAATAGGTTTGAAATTACTGACTTGGGTTTACTGCATTACTGCCTTGGCATTGAGATTTCATAGTTTATTATAAGGATCACTCTTGCTTAGCCCAAGTGCACTATTGATCTTCTTTCTTGATTTCACATGGCTAATTGCAAGCCATCTCCAAATCCCTTTCTCTCTTGAATCAAACTTGAGGTTGATAGTATTACACCATTGGTGATGCTACCTTGTATTTCCAACTTGTTTGTAGTCTCATTTATTTGACTCGTACCAAGCCTAGAATTTCATATGTTGTTAGAATGGTTTCTAGATTTATGCAGGAGTCTCATGAGATGCATTGGAAAGAAACTAAAGGATCCTTCACTATCTTCAGGGCACTATCAAATTTAGGATTCATTGCAAAGTTGGCATAAAGTTTGATTTAGTTGCCTATATAGATTCAGATTGGGTTGGTGATTCTTAGACTTGCAAGAACACTTCAAGTTACAGTTTCTCCCTTGGTTTTGGTCCTATTAGTTAGTCTAGAAAAAATAAACATGATATTGCTTTATCCTCCATAGAGGTCAAGTGTTGAGGAGTTATTAACACAACTACAAAGGTTATTTTCCTTTAGGTTATTCTCACTAAGTTTGGTATTTTCTTCAAACAACCCATAGTCATTTATTATGATTATTAGAGTACTATCTAGATATACAGGAATCCATTCTAATGCTAGTGGAAAAAAACACATTGATATTCATATTCATTTAATTCGAGAGCGTGTTTATGGTCAGATCATTGACTTAGTCTTCCGCCAATCTTTAAAGTAGGTTGTTGACATATTCACCAAACCTTTTATTGAGAGCAAGTTCAGTCATCTACAATATTTTCATGGGGTGCATTCCACTTCATCAACAAAATCATCCTTGAGGGGGGGCTTGTAGTCCTCTTCCTTTACCCTCATTGGGGGGAGTTTTTCCCAAAGGGTTTTCTCCTATTTTTTATGAGGCGCATTGTACTTAGGTACCTTATCAGGCCTTGTTGCAAAGACCCAATATTTTTTCCCCACCTAAGTTGTGCTTAAGGAGGGGTGTTTATGTAAAATTCATTACTTAGCTTTTTTTACACCATTTATTTTACATATGCAAGTTAACCACTTGCTTAGGTGGTGAGTTAGTAGTTATTTCTAAGTTCATTATGAATTTTGAACAAACCTTTCCCTCCATTTTTTGGAATTTGATTTTCTCAAAATTCCTTTATATACACATCATTTGATGAATAAAATCAATCAATTCGACCTAGAGCTTCTATTTGGTTGTTACAATATTTGTATTTTGCTATATTTTCCTTGTTCCATTTTCAATCTAGGCATGGAATGTAGGGCCCATAATGTGGCACTAACCATTTTTATCATCCAATATCACTCAATGGAATGAGGGGAGAGCATACACAACCTATAAACATATTTTTAGGGGCAAAGAGTGAGTAACTTCCCTAAGCTAATCACTCACTAATATATTAGAAGCAAACAAAACTGTTAGGTCCTATCTAGGCTATATAAGCTTGTTATGAAATTTCCTTGATATGCCTGAAGGTACATGAGGCCCAATTTTATGAAATGAGAAGGTAACCCAATATTCAATTTACAAGGTATAAATTTATTGCAAGCTTAACCAACAATGTTAAATTTCCACCCAATCGGAGAGTCTTTAATCATCTTCCAAATTTATATACCCTACCAAAAACTAAGGGTTTGGTTCATCTACTTGGTGATGAACTCTAAGGCAAGTCCACTAAAAATAAATGAAAAAATTAATACTTATTTTTTATCTCCAAGATCACCCTAAGGTGTGAGGAGAGAGCATACACAAGTGCACTTTCAAAAGTTCAAAATGATTGAAGACAACACAAAATTTAATTTTAACCCTTAAACAAAATTTTTAGACAAACACAAGTTATTTTTAACTCTTAAACAAAGTGTTTAAATGAACACATAAGAAATGGGCTTGATAATGGATCTTCTTTTCAAGTGAACCTACAAGCCACTCAATAGTTTTAATGGTCTAGGTCTTTGCTAGCCAAACCTACAAGTTAGTACTAAAATACTCAAGATAATCAAATACATAAGACTGTAGAGTCTAAGCTAATGTATTGTAAACTTGGTCTAATCTACTCAATTCAGAGGTTGAACTAGCTGAACAGTCCACTCTACATTGCTTGAGACCACATTAAATTATCAACCCAAGGCTTGTAAACTTATGATGGTGCAACATTATATATTCCTTCATGGAATTAAAGCTACTTGAACTATCCTACTTAAGTTAATCTACTTGTTGGAAATTCACCAAATTGCAAAATAGTAAAAACATAACCCATAACTAGTTGCTACGGGTTCCTACAACAAAGAATGTAATTGAACTGCTGATAATAAATTAATACTGCATTAACCAAAAAATTTATGAAAACTAATAACTCAGTCGAACTATCCTCTAGAGTGTTACTAATAACCATTACATGCAAATTCATGAGCATTCATTCATAATAAGCAAGAAATGGAATTCCAATCAACTTGGATATGATTCATGAATAATAATAAACTAATAATAGCTATTAAAAGAAATAAATAACTTAAAGGTGAAATGAAGAACAATACCTTGAGTGGCATGCTCAAGTAACTATTCCCACTTTAACTGAACTCAATCTAACTAATAGATTCTACGCATCCCATAAGATTATCTCCATTCATTACATATTGTAAAATATTACAAAATATATTTCCATAGATTGGACTCAATCATTTGGAATATTTTTTCATGTTTTGAAACTAAAAGTAATTGGTAACATAAAACTAATAAAACTAACTAAACTCACTATCTTATGGATTCAACCAATAGTTATATACAAACTGGGGGAATATTTATTGAAAGCAACAACTAATCGAATTCATTAACTCCACTCCCAAATAATAGAGCGTAAAATTAAGACTTGAATTATTCAACTTATAACTAAAAAGGAAAGAGAATCCCATCAGAACTAGAACTCCCTATCAAAATAGAACTGTATGTAAACATACGACCACTTGTCAAAATTTCATAGGTGAAGGAGACCTCTTCTTCAGCATTTATTAAATTGGTTATAATAACACATGTCTAATAGTCATTAAGTTCCTTTGATCAACGATCACCATGTTCAGCTTAACCTGGAGCTTCCCCTGCTTCAGTGTCCATTCATCACTTTGGATATGGGTTCACCCTACAACTGTTGTGCTATGATTCCTCTTCAACTGCAAACAAGTTAATTCCACAAAACATGTGCACAAGGATAACTATCACAATTAACTCATAGCATTCCATCAACATTCCATGCATTCATTTATATAAACCATATAATACTAATATATTATAATCATAATCGCATCATCATAATTAAGGTTTAAATCTACATAATGGATAAAAAGGATAGCATAGCGTAGAAACATTGTCTGGAGAATATGTTTAAAAGTATCTTAAAACATGTATAAAAACAATATAAACTAAGCCATTATCTAGACCTATCACTCCCCCCAACTAACTTTTTGCTTGTCCCCAAGCAAAAAACTAGGGGGTCTTGATTATACTGTTGAACAATTTGTCTTAGGTACATAATTGTGTTGACACCCTAAATATGCCTTAGATTAAAACCTTGATGTTCTGAAAGTTGCCTCATTCAGATTGTTCTTGCCCTTTCACATTCATCACTTTTCTCCCCTGTCCAATGTGGGATTAGATAAAGGAGAATAGGTGGATGAAAAGTGAGTGGCATCCAATGAACTCCCTGACTGATACCGATTTTCATGTAATGATGTGCCCTTTGAAGCATAGCAATGAAATTATGCATGGAATGTGGCTCTTTCTTCTGCAGTTCAGGTGTCAAATTGTTCCATTTATCTCGTGCATACTTAAAACACTGGTGTCCTACTCCCACAACTAACATTTTCATTTTATCGTAGTCTACCTCCCTAAGCTTCGTGATTTTCTTTCCTACTCCCTTGTGTGTAAGGAGTCTCATCTATTTATCAATTATTGTATCTAGATCCTTAGCCTCTCTTCTGATTGGAAGTGCAATAGATTTTTCTTTCTCTTCATTTTCCTCCATAATCTCACCCCTAAGTTGTTCATTTTTGTATTAAGAGGCAAGTGCCCTGATCTAAAGATCCCCCACAAATATTAAAGGGTTCCATTCTGTTTCATCAAGTATCACATAGTTGTGCAAATAAAATTCACACAACTAATCCTGGTCTTCAGGTGTAGATGCAACAAAAACTTCAAGAAACTCAGAGGTTTGACTCATGCCAATTGAATGCTTGCTAACTAATTTACTGAACTGAAAACATAAAAACCTTTCTTGTAAAAACAATGCATAAGTTCTCGGTGGAGGCTTACACCTTACTATTTGTGTAGCCTTATCTGCTATCTCCAACTGAACTATTGTTTTATTCAGTTCCATATCTCTTTCCTCCAATTCTTGTTCAGAATTTTCCTTTTCCTTTCTCCACTTTTCCTTCTCCTTTGCAAACTTATCAATTATTTTCCACAATTGGTATCCACGTGAATAGGTTGTATGATAATCAGGAGTTTTAAGAGGAGGAGGTGTCTCATCTAGCACTACCAATTCTTTATCCCCTATCTTAGTAACAGCCAACTTTGCCAGCACATCTAGTTTAGTGCCATGACAATATAGCTACAGTTTTTCCTCCATCTCCTTCATTTTTACCTCTCTTTTTTTATCCTTCTGCTCATAATTTTGTACCAATTCCTTAGGGTGTTTAATTTTTTCCAGTTCCTCCTAGAGTTCCTTTCTTACATCCTTTTCTTCAATGTAAACTTCCTTTACTTTAAACCAAGCCATTAGCAAGATAAAGATAAAATTATGCAAAGATGAAAAAAATAGCCTAAATGCCAACAATGGCATGGTGTGATGGTTAAGTTGTGTTGTTATTCTTTTCATCAAGGTTCAAACCCTATTGGGGTGTAATTGCTAATAATTTATACTGGGGTTGAGGTCCCCCATTTGTGACCTCACCGATTCATAGCTTTGGGTCAAAAGCGTTTACCCCTCTTAATAAAAAAAATAGCCTAGATATTATGAGAAGGCACAAGCACCATAAGAAATGCAGTGGAAACATGGAAAGTGCACATGTACTATGAAACCTATTGTTTGTGTTAAAAGAACCCACATGCCTACAAACACAAAAAATATCTCTTTCACTCACTCCAAATACTTCAAAATAGAGGTTGGTAAGGATCTTAATGATGACACATAGGTAAACCAAGGATAATATAACTAAAAATGGAGCCAAATGACATTGAAATGTTGTAAAGGAAAAACCATAAAAACCCTAATAAAAAGAGTGATAAAATAACTAAAAATTAACTAACACACTCCAATAAAATCCTAAGAATCGAAAGGGACAATGTTAGTAAACCCCAAGAGCCCAAAAAACTACAACAAAATAGCATTAAGGCTATGAAGGAAGGAAAATTAATTGGCACCATGAGCTAAGGTGTAGGTTTCATAGTGTATGCATGGGTGCCATGATAATGTGTTGTATACACCAAAATATGTTAGGCATAAACTATATAATGCAGGGAAAAAACACCATAAACATAGAACACATTCAAGAATGTTAAAATCTAAAAAAACTCACAAAAGGCTCCAAGAACAAAGATTATTATTAGGAAAAGGGTCCCATTGAGCATGCTAGAGATGTTGATATAAATTTTAAACTAAAATGGGAGAGTTAAATGCACAAACAAGCAATAAAATAAAACATACACACTCAAGTTAGAGAAAAAATGGAAGTTAGAATGACAATATAAATGTAATAAACAAGAATATTATACTTTCATTTGATCTTGGTGACGTGCTCCAAATATTGAATGACTACAATGTGGATGCTCTTTGCTTTGATATTATTCAATTTGACAACATGTAAGTAATATAAATGATGGATGCAAATTTTATTTGCTAAGCATTCTTAAATAGACTTCCCAAGTTGGACATGGTTGGCTTATATTGAAGGATGAAATCAAGGGCTAGGATTGCTTTGCATGGATGTGTATAGGAATGAATTTGCACCCTTTACAAAAATTCCCCTTTTACACATCCTCACCTTAGAAAACCAAATCCGAAGTCAAAATTCCACATCAATTGGTTGACTTCCTTCCACTTGGCATCTGTCTATTGTGTCAATAGAAGATTATTTGTTGGGGACGCCCGCGCGACACGTAGAAATCTGCGTGATGTGCTTACGTCTCTAATGAATTCTTGCATCTGAAGTTGGTAGAGGCATTACACTTCCGATTGGGAATGGTTTGTAGCATCCCTCTTCGACCAACCGACCCTGAAAATGACAGATTCTTCCCTCTTCTCCTTCAAATTCTTCCATTCTTCATTCAACTCATCTTTTTTTGCAATCTTCAAGCATTCACTTCATCCTTCATCACAGCTTCTTAGCACTTCCAACATTCTCAACACTTCATTGTAGCAACAACACTCTGTCAACTCCGTAAAGCAAGTGTGAAGCAAGCCATTGTAGCAAGGGCTTGAGGTTTTGCAATACCTCCCTTCATCGCAATTGAGGCTATGGTGATTGTTCAAGCCTTCTTTCTTCATCATTGGCTAGTGAGATCTTGGTGGAGGTGGTAATGTTTCACTCCTCTCCTTTATGATTTGGTTGAGTAGCTATATACTATTTTGTAGTGTTATTCGTGTACTTCCTTTCTTTACTTCTTTATCATACATTTCTCTATCGTTGCTACTCGATTGTTCATGGAGGTGGAAACACCAAAACGGGGGTCTGACTGAGGTAGGCCCCTAGATAGCCCCAACAAATTTCCCCTCTTTTTTGTGTGTAGGTGGACGTGCATTTGGAGCTAGCTGGTGAATAGGCGCTTTTGTGAGATTATCTTCGTCACCCTAGTTCTTGTCTATTTACTTTATCATTTCAATATTTATTTTGCATACTTCCTCATTCTATTTTTACCATCTAGATTGAACTAGCTAGGTTGTTAGTAGGTATTTTTGGCAGTTTTACTGTGTTCATTGTTTTCTAACCGTACAGACGCCAGCGCGCCGCGCTGATGTCTGAAAACTGTGTTGTCATCCTCGAATAGAGAGTTGTCTAAGGCACAGTACCGACTCCAAAAAACCTACTCGCCTAGCCCAAACTAAAGTTCGAGTCCACAGAGTGATCAAAGGAATTTATAGTCCTCATCATTCTTGTCCCTCATTTCAAACACCCCTTTAGAGTGAGGTAAGTTAGGGTTAGGGAAGCCTTATGCTCTTAGCTCTCTGTGACTTGGGGCCTTGACGTGGTTGGTCCCCCTCTTACATTTTTGGTGAACCTGACATGAACCATTTTGGTTTCGTTTGGTGATACTGAAAGTTCCTTTCCTCGTATTCTAGGAGTGTTGTAGGTGTGAGTATTTTGAGGCTTTTTCCTTACAACCCAACCTGCAACCCCTAGTACGCATAGTTGGAAGGTTTCGAAAGTGTTGCACAATGAAACCTTAATTAGGTCATTGTCCTATCTTGCAACCTTTGGGAGGCCCTATGAGAGTGTCATTTATTGCATATAATGGCCTCTTTCCTACATCAACCTATCCCCTCTGCATAGCCTATGATCAATGGTACTAGTATAACCTTCACCTCACAGGATCTACCAATGGGTTTTAATAGGGAACCATCTCCTCTCTACATCCCTGCACGAATCAACGAAAACATCGTAGCAGGTGTTCTCATTGATCCAACATCTTAAGTGAACCTCATAATTGAGGAGATCATGCTAATCAACTTTTTACATAAAGATGGGTACGATGCACCTGTAAGCACCATCGACACGCATGACGAACTTTTCGTGCCTTCTTTGGGTAGTATTGTCTTGTCGATTTTGGTTGGACCTAAATTCATAAAGCTTTTGTTTGACATAATCCTCATATTTGAACTCTTTAGAGTGAAGTTGGGTATCCCTTGGTTAGTAGCTATTAATGTAGTGCCCTCAGTTGTGCATAAATGTTTAAAATTTATCCATGAGGGTTCAGTGCATGTAATTCATGACACCAGTAATAAACCGTTGGTTGCCCATGGTAGTTACTCCTAAGATTACTCTTGGCCTGCACCCGTTGGTCCTCTTCCACCTAGGAAGGACCTCTTGTATCAAACTTATCAAAATTACAAGAGAGGGCACTTAACGTCGAGAGTGAGATACCCTCCATCGCCTTACGTTGTTTCACATAGGGATTGCTTAAAAGTTGATAGTGATGCCGCCAAGGCACATAGAAGGGAAGAAGAGAAGTGGTCCCGAGATCCTCCTTCTTCCTCTTCCACTGTTCATTCTAATGCTCCTTCTCTCCCTATTGTGGTGCCATTATATTTTGTTTTATGTCTGCGAGAGAATCCTATGGTGCCCACTTGGCAAAAGTCCAAGCGTCCTGTGTTCAAGATTCTTATTTTTCCCACGGAGCCTAGGCTCGTTCAGTATAGTAGGAAGAAAGCTTCATGTGGGGAATCTTTTATGTCTCATCCTTTGCGGCCTCCTACTGCTTCTGCTCCCAAGGAAGTAAACGGGAAGAGGCCTGCTCTCGAGGCATTATAACCGACTCCCCTTGCTGCTTCTCAACCCACTCCTTTTGCTCCCATTCAGGAGTCTGTTCCTCCGCTGGAAACAATTGTGGTGGACACTCCCATGGCTAAACAAGAGCCTTTTGTTCCTTCGCAACCTCTGGTCTCTAGCTCGAAGAGTCGTAGAAACTACCTTGTACGCGAGCGCAAGCATCGGCAAAAGGCTCTCACAGCTGAGCAGGCCACTTTGTAGAAGGAAGAGGAGTCGACCACCCCTGTCTTAGGGCCTCCTGCCGCGTCCTCCTCTCTCCTCCCCTGTGCTTCCATTCAATCTAGTTCAATCTCGCTTCTGGCTTCCGCTATGAGTATGAATGTACCTAATCCCAAAAAGGGGTAAGTGTTCATCACTCCTTTAGTGGAGCTGCCCTTGTTGATGTCCCTCCTTTCCCAAAACTTGTAGATATGTTGAATACTTCAGTGGTATCTATTATGGTTTTATCCTCCTCTTCCTCTGCACCTCTTGCCTTGTCTGTGCGGAGTTCACATCCCCTAATGAAGCAAAAGGTGGAGAGTAGTCCTTCTAGAAATGAAGGACGTATGAGGAGCCCACCTTCTTTGAAAGGTGGTCCCGCGCTGACTTGTTTTGTTTTAGTAACGAAACTAGTCCTAGCTTCCCTTGAGTTCATCACTGCTCCTGAATCACTCGCTGATCCCAACAATGAATCTCAGGCGTGCAACCTTCCCCTTATGTTGAGGTACAACATGACACTCCAATGAAGTGCATGTTTAACTCTGGATGCAGTTCTGACCTTGTCAGCGATGTTCATGAAATCGTTGACCATAGCTCCACAAGAGCCGAGTGGAGAAGACCTTGTGGGGCCTTCTTCCTAAGCCCTTGTTGTGGGAGGGTCGGAAGCTCCTCCTCTTAACATCCCATTGTTGCAAACTCGTCCTCCTTCCCCCTATGATGATCTAGAGTGGGAAGTGGATGACCTCTTGGTCGATCAGTGTTAGGGGGAGGCCTCTTCTTTATCTTTAGATTAGATGTGTGTGTGTATTGTGATGTGTTCCCCCATGATCATGCTATGTGTTCCTGGATGACCCTTGTCAGCCTTGTTGGTGCTTGGATATAGGAGTGGTTTTTGTGTCATAAACCTCCTTCTATTTGTATCATCATTCTTCCATGTTTGTGATTGACTTTTAGCAAAATTGGGGATGATGCAAAGCGTTGGGGGGATTTAGGCTTCCCTTCTATGTTGACCCATTTTTTTATTTTTTATTTTTCTTCTTGTGCATTCTTCACATGGTCTGATATAGTAGGGGTTGATGATAGTTCATTTTATATACTATTATTATACTTATATATATATTTATGAGCAACTCTGACCTCAAAATATCAGATCACCCTTGTGCCCTTTATTGGTGTTCATTTCTCTTTTTTCACTCTTTTTTTTTTTATCTTTCTCACTTCTTTGCTTGAGTTGTCCCTCTCATGTGTGACAATGTCATTTCTATGACACTTTGATTTTCAAAAAATGTATTCATTGCCAAACGAATCTTTTCTCAAGAATCTGCAATTTTTTTTCAAAGAATCACATTCTCAACTTGAAACGCTAACGGAATGTGTTTCCTTCATCATGGGTTCATAAAGAAAGAACTTGAGACCTTTCCTTCAAGGAGGGAACAACTTTAACCTTCCCCTCATAAGGGGGCATTTTCTTCCTTTCAAATTCCTTGATGAAGTGAACATCTTTCGAAAGGATTCCTTGATAATGAATCAATTTGAGAAAAAAACATCTCTTCCACACTTTCAAACATCGTGTCCCTTGAGTAGACCCCTTCTTTCTTCATGCTAGGTTCCTGAGGGATCCCTTTGAAAGTTTTCCAAGCTATCGACAGTCTATGTGACTATCTGCTTACTTGCCTACATGGCTGCTTTCAAACATGTTTTATTTGTGGGTAAACATGTCACTTTGCAGGTGTGCCTGTGAAGCCACTTTCTTACTCTGTGGAGTCCCCTTCCTTGGGTTTCCTCCATGTGAGAGATCTTGAGGGATACCTCCTTGCAGGTTTGCGAGCCTGTAGGGCGCTTCTTCTGAGCTTCCTCCATGCGAGAGATCTTGGGGGTCGCTCCCCTGCAAGTTTGTGGGTTTGTAGGGCATTATAGGTTTCCTTCGTGTGAGAGATCTTGGAGGACACCTTCCATGCAGGTCTATGGGCCTGTGGGGAACTTTTCCTAGGGTTTCCTTCAAGTGATAGATCTTGGAGGACACCTTCCTTGGAGGCCTGCGGGTCTGTAAGGTGCTTTTTCTAGGTTTCCTTCATGTGAGAGATCTTGGAGGACACCTTCCTTGTAGGTTTGCAGGCCTGTGAGGCACTTACTTCTCGGGGCTTCCTTCATGTGAGAGATCTTGGGGGTCACCTCCTTGCAGGTCTTTGGGCATGTAAGATGCTTTCAATCTACAACTTCATAGTTCTACGGGGCTATGGAGTCCTTTGTCTACCCTACACTTTCAAGCTCGCCAAATTGCGGTTTGCTTCCTCGACGGTTCAGGTATAAATTTCTAACCTTGTTCACTCTTCGATCTACTTTACTAAAGCATTCATCAGTATTTTTTCTCACTAAAGTGGGGGAAAAATGCATAGGAGTGAATTTGCACCCTTTACACAAATTCCTCTTTTACACATCCTCACCTTAGAAAACCAAATCCAAAGTCAAAATTCCACATCCACTGGCTAACTTCCTTCCACTTGGCGTTTGTCTGTTGTGTCGGTAGAAGAATATTTGTCAGGGGTGCCCACGTGATGCACAAACGTCCACGTGACGCACTTACGCCCCCAATGGATTCCTACGTCTAAAGCTAGAAGAGGCATTACACTTCCTATTGGGAACGGTTTGTAATGTCCCTCTTCGACCAACCAACCCCAAAAAATGACAGATTCTTCCATTCTTCATTCAAGTCATCTGTTTTTGCAATCTTCAAGCATTCACTTCATCCTTCTTCACAACTTCTTAACACTTGGACCAACATTCTCAACACTTCATTGCAACAACAACACTTCATCAACTTCATAAAGCAAGTGTGAAGGAAGCCATTGTAGTAGGGGCTTGAGTTTTTGCAACACCTCCCTTCATCGCAGTCGAGGTTGTGGTGATTGTTCAAGCCTTCTTTCTCCATCATTGGCTAGTGAGCTCTTGATGGAGGTGGTAACGTTTCTCTCCTCTCCTTTACAATTTGGTTGAGTAGCTATATACTTTTTTATAGTGTTATTTGTGTACTTCCGTTCTTTACTTCTTTATCATGCATTTCTCTATCATTGCTACTTTGGCTGTCCGTGGAGGTGGAAACACCAAAACGAGGGTTTGACTGAGGAAGGCCCCTATACAACCCCAAAAAATTTCCCCTCTTTCTTGTGTGTAGGTGGACGTGCATTTGGAGCTAGCTAGTGAACAGGCACTCTTGTGAGATGATCTTCGTCACCCTAGTTCTTGTCTATTTAATTTATCATTTTAGTATTTATTTTGCATACTTCCTCATTCTATTTTTACCATCTAGATTGAACTAGCTAGGCTGTGAGTAGGTCTTTTTGGCAGTTTTACTGTGTTCACTATTTTCTGATCATACGGATGCCAGTGCACCCGAGAGATGCCAACGCGCTGCGTTGACACCCTAGAACTGAGCTGCTGTCCTCAGATAGAGAGTTTTTTGAGGTACAATACCGACTCCAAAAAACTAGCTCACCTAGCCCAAAATAAAGTTCAAGTTCACATAGTGATGGACTTTATAGTCCTCATCATTCTCGTCCCTCATTTCAAACACCCATTTAGAGTGAGGTAAGTTAGGGTAGCCTTCCGCTCTTGGCTCTTTGTGACCTAGGGCCTTAACGTGGTTGGTCCCCCTCGCTTACAGGATGTAAATCATAACCTCTTGAAAATTGGAAAGAGGTGGTAAAAAATGATTGGTCAATGGATAATATTCATTAACATGCAATATGAAAGGAGATGTAAGAAAGTGGTGTTGGGACTCAAATTTGTAATGCCAATTTTTGCTTGAATCCTTTCTATCTTGTGTGTCTTATTCATATTTCACCCATTGTTGATAACCAATTGAGAGATCTAAAATGGGTCTCTATGTTCAAAGTGTCCCTTTTTGTTGTGGTGTTTTACCCCTTATAATTCAGTTAATCACCTAATTTGTCACAAACCTATTGAAACCTCAACAAAGGATCAAGTCAAGATCGCTAAGTTAAATAGTTTGCAAACTTGGTGAAACATAGCTAAGGTTATAAATGTTGTAAGGTTCATGAGTTCATGAACCTTGAAAAATTATGACACAAAGGAAAGATAAGTCAAATATAAAATAAAGAAAACTTTCTAAGTTCAAGTGTTGCAAAGTTCGTGCACTCTATGAAAGGGTGGCATGGTTCTTAAGTTTCTAAAAAGTGTAAAAGTGTGATATGGTTTTCCACATCAACAAAAGTGTGAAATATTGAAGAAGGAATCAAAGAAAGTGGTGAAGTTCGTGTTTTCAAAAATTTCACGAGTTCATGAACTTACCAAAAATATGACATAGGTTTGTGAGTTCTTCATTTCACCGAAAGTGTGACACTTTAAAGAGAATGAGAAGTAAAGGGAAAATTTTCAAGGTTCCAGTTCTGATTTCCTTTTCACCCCTGCTAAATGCTTCTTGGTTTCCTTTCAAACCATGGGTCTTGACAAGAATCAAGAACTACATGTTAAAATCCCTATTATCATCTAAAATATGCTCCTCGACATGTGTTCATTTCCCACCCCTTTTTGAACTTTAGAATTTTATTAGGATTTGGAACCTTACATCTCAAGTCCTCATTCCATCCTAAGACCCAACACCCACTAGTATTTTTTGTAGGTTCCAATATTTTTTTATGTCTTAAAATCTCATCCCAACCAATAAAAATTCCAAGGTTCCAAGTTCCTCCTAGAACTCAAACCTTATTAGGCACAAAAATTCCTTGAATTTCATGCTAACGCTCAACACACTTCTTTCACCTACTCTCTCACCTTTCATGAACTTTATTGATGACCTAATTTGGCCTTGCATCAGATTGTATTATATTTTATGGCACCTAGAAATCATTATTTATGTAATTGGCATGGATTTAAAGGAAAAAATCAACACTCAACCCACACCAAACTTCTTGTTGCAGATCCTGAAAATTGACATGCCACTTCCAGACCGTTATAGCAATTTTTTTGGGTGATTTCCTTATATTTGCATAGGAATTCACACACCATTAATATTTAGATGTATATGGTGAGTGGCCAAAAGTGGTTTTCTCACTATTCTAGATGTTCATAGATCTCAAAGGGGTGATTTTGACATGCAAAATTTATTATGACGACAACTAGAGCATGGAAAATATCTGCAATATCAAATATGCATGCATTCTCCTTCACAACATGATTTCCTAGGTAACCAATCTATATATGCAAGTTCTTAATTCATTCAAAGGGTTGGCTCTTTGGGTTTTTGTTGGCCACAATGCATAATAATATAGTATTTTAATATTTGATAGTTTATTTGCCATTAGAGTTTCTCTCTATGTTATATAGAGGTAGGTATTATAGAAGATGTGTGCAAACAATTGTTTCCTTGGATTGTCACTAATTTTGGATTGTTTGTGGAGTAAGACGTGTGACATGCCCTCTTCTTGTAAACTTTCTTCCACCACATTTGTTGGTGTAGCTATAATAGGTATTTAAAAATGTTGCAACATTTAAATCTATTGCATTCTTGATATATGTAATAGTCTCTTACCCATTGTAGATGAATATCAATGAGTTTAGAGAAGGATTCTTAAGTAGAAGTATTTATTTTACATCATTCCTTTGTTGTTATTTATAGTGATTTTCTTGTCATGGTTGCATATAAGTCTTACCCAGTAAGACACTAATTAGTAGGAATCTTGACCTTCCACGTCTATTAAAATCATTCAAATTATTTACCAGTAGTATAGGAAGTAGAAGTAGATTTATACATTGTTATTTATGATTTGATATTGCAAC
>VDFB02215522.1:0-30381 GCA_007258455.2 Sequoia sempervirens
GAAACTATTCTTTGATGGTTCCTGCATGCAAAATGGTTCTGGAGCTGGTGTGTTGTTTGTTTCTCCTCATGGGTATACTATTCCTAAATCTTACAAGTTACTCTTTCCATGCACAAACAACATAGCTGAGTATGAGGCTTTGACAAATGGAGGCTTTGACAAATGGACTAAAAATGGCCATAGAGTGGAATATCACAGAAGTACATATCTATGGGGATTCTCAATTGATCATCAACCAAGTCAATGAACAATACCAAACAAAGATGACAAGTTGGTACCTTACAAAAAAATGGTTGATTCATTAAGATGGTATTTTAATTTTGTCACCTTTCAGCAAATCCCTAGGGCTAAGAACAAAGCAGTTGATGCTATGGCCACCCTTGCTTCACTTCTTCAGTTAGAGGAACATGAGTCCAGATATGAATTCCTGGTGGAAGAGCTATGATATCCCATATTTGACTCACCCGAAAGCCATGTCATTTGTACCCTTGTCAATCATGAATCCTCCCGCTATGGTGCTATTTACTCATATCTTCGTGATGGCATCATCCCCAATACATTTAACCGATTTGAAAGAAGAAACCTTGTCCGCAACGCCTCTCACCATTCCCTCATCTCTGGTGATTTGTATAGGAGGGGTCTAGATGGAACACTTCTTAGGTGCTTAGAAAAGGAGGAATCTGATCAAGCACTAGTTGACATCCACGAGGGCATATGTGGAGGACATTCTAATGGTCTTTCCATGGCTAGAAGTTTGCTTAGGGCAGGGTAGTATTGGCCTACGATGCAGATAGATACAGTAGCATTTGCTAAGTCTTGTGAAAAATGTCAGAAACATGGACACCTGATACATGCTCCAGGTAGGGAGCTAATTCCTTCTATATCTCACTAGCCATTTTAGCGATGGGCCTTTGACCTTGTTGGGCAGATTCATCCCAACTCATCAGGTGGGCATAAGTTCATTATCACTACTACTGACTACTTCACAAAATGGGTAGAGGCTGTTCCACTTTCTATTGCCTCAGGCAAGACAGTGTCTTTATTTATTTCAAACCATATCATTTGTCGATATGGAGTGCCATCTGAGATCATCACTGATAATGGAGGTCAGTTCAAAAACAAGGACCTTAAATAACTTTTCCAAAGATTCAAGATAAAGCAACATTGGTCCTCCATTTACTTCCTACAAGGAAATGGTCAGACAGAGGCTTCAAACAAAACCATTCTCAAGATTTTGCACAGAACAGTTCATAAGAATGGTAGAGATTGGCACCTATAGATAAATCTGGCCTTGTGGGCCTATAGAACGAGTATTCGTACTCTAACTGGGGCTACTCCTTTTGCCCTCACATACGGCGCTGAAGCGGTGTTACCTTTAGAGGTTGAGATTCCATCACTTCGGGTCTCTCTCAAAGGTCTAGTTACAGATGAAGACTATCACGCCATGAGATTGCAAGAATTGGAACTTCTTGATGAGAAGCGTAAAGCATCATTTGACCATATGAGGGTCTATCAAAAGAGGATGTCCAAAGCCTTCAACAAAAAGGTTCGCCCTAGAGAATTCCAAGTAGGAGATCTTGTCCTGCGAGAGAATCCTAAGAACCAACAGAACGAGAACAGAAGGGAAAATTCGAACCTAATTGGCTTGGACCCTACATCATCACAGCAGCTTTTGGCACAGGTGCCTATCTACTATCTACTGAAGAGGGGGAGCAGCTCCCTGAGCCTATCAATGTTTTGCACCTGAAGAAGTTCTATCCTTGATGCCCGTTCTGTCTGGGGGCATCCTTTGTATATAATTATGACCCTGAAAAAAGTTCCAAAAAAATTGATATATGATCCTGAAAAAAAAAAAGTTCCAAAAAAAATTGATATATTGTCAAAAAAAAAATCCAAGAATTTACAAATATGATCTTTGAAAAAAATAAAATAAAATAAAATAGAAAAATACAAAAATTCAAAAATTCAAAAAAAAAAAAAAAAAAAAAAAGAGAAAGAAAAAAGTGCAGCGAATTCAGAAAACACGGAAGCGGTAGCTTGTAGTAACTAAAAATAAATATATATATATATAAAAGTCCTAAAAAAGTTAACAGTGGGTGAAAACGGAAATGAAGTGGCGCTCAAAGACGCTTGCATCCCTATTTCTTAGCATGCATCCTCGACACTTAGCCTTTCTCCATCATGTCTTGTCCTTATTGCCTTGGTTTGGAATTGGTCTTTGTCTTTGTCTAGGGGCATCACTGTGTTAGCTTTGGTCTCTTGGATATGCTTGTCTTTAGGACACCTCGCAAACGGTGTTTTTCAACACTAACCCAACTGTGTTTTTCAACACAACTCCTGACATCGTGTGTTTTTCAACACTTATCAGTTTGGTCTTATCCAGTTTGGTCATGTGATCTTACCTACTTGCAAGCATTCGATCCTTATCCTCGGAACTCAATATCAGTTTACACACTTAAATTTTTTTAATTGCAACACTTAATGCTTGAGATATGCCATGATCTTTTCTTTGTGTGCTGACTGATATTGATTTTCGTTGAGTGTCCTTGTCTAATAAGTCTCTCCGTGATGCATAGCTAGAGGACTTAGGGCATGGGGCATGTTTTTATTTGCTTTCTTCTTGTGGGTGTTGTCTTGAACCTCTTCAGTGTCTCTTGTTGTCTCCTTGACACACTTAAGAGATTTATGGCATCATCCTTGAATGTTTTTGCACAACCATTCTCATGGTAATCCTGGCGTTTATGTCTTGATGCGAGCGTGGTTTTGCTACATTAAATTGGGTAAGCTAACATTGTAGTCATCTTGACCTTCATGTCTTTGATGCTCATGTTAGAATCTTTCCACATTCCAAGCTGATATAAATCACATTCATATCTTCATAGTTGTGTTTGTGACTAGTGATGATTGTGTGATTGTCCGATGTCCGGTAATAATGGCCCAATGATGAAAATAAGTTCTCTTACATTCTCTAATGAATGATGAACACACAAAAACCTATGTTACCCTATTGCAAGTACACCTTTGCATTTTCATGTAGCTTGCATTATTTAGACTTCATGTTAATTTGCACTTTTAGGCTATATTATGGGTTTGAGAGGGTTTCCTTCATCTTTCTTGTGGATTTTTCATCAACTGTGATCACGTTCTTCATTTCCTTATCTTCTTTCGTGATCTCAATCGAAATTCCCTATCTTAAACAGTTGATTGATTTTGATGCATCCTCTTTGTTGAGGCATATTCTCTTCCTTCTCTCCATTTCTTTCCATTTCTTCCAAACTTCTATCTTCCATTCGATTTCACCCCACTTCTTTTCTTCTAATTCAACCTTAGGGCATAATTTTTCTTGCTGATCTACCTGGGTTCTGTAATTCTTATATTTTTCATCTTACATCAAGAACCTTATCTTTTGTTTGATTTGATCAAAATTTTCAATTTAATATTTCTCCTCTATCTCATTTCGATTTCGATCACGAGGGGGCAGTACCTATCAAACTTCAATCCTTGATTCAGCTTTATCAATTTATCAATTGCTTCTCTTGGGGCAACCTTGCTTGAGATTCTTATCTCTCACTTTGGATGTGATCCCGAATCGACCTCATGTTCAAAGGCCTTTTGTTTATGTTTGTCCAGATGTGATCCCGAGTCGACCTCACATCTAAGTTGTTTTGTGATCCCAAATCGATTTCACATTGCAACTTCATTCTTTGACTGCATGTGATCCCGAGTCGACCTCACATTAGTCAAAGAGAGGCAAATGTATGCAACCTAAAATGGTCACCTAGACTTTGGGCCCCATTTATTTAATTTGTCAACATCAACTTTCTGAATCAATGATTGTCGCATTTTCAAATCAAATTTCTTAATCAATTCATAACTATTTCAAATGTTTCAATTTTCTCTAAGGTTTGAATGCTTCATTAATTTTATTTAATCAAAAGAAATAAATCCCTTTTAATAAATAAAATAATGTTATTTAATTGAAGTTAATATTACTTAAATAAAATGATGCTATTTAATTAAATCTATTTTTAATTAAATAATTTTATTTTATTTTATTAATATTCATTTCTAAATTACATAATCTTATTTTATTTTATTGAAAGAGATATTATCGTCTTAAATTAAAATAAAATAAATGAAATATCCTCTCAAGAATATCCTGTGATGAAAAAAGGGAAACAAATCAGTTAAAAAGGAAATAAACTAAAAAAAGAATTCCAATCAAGATTTGTTTCTATTTTTCTATTTATCCCACATTGCTTCTGAATTTGCCTTCAATTCCACTTTTGCCTATAAAATGAGCCCTCTCATTCTCATTTCAAAAAAGAGAAAGAATCACGAATTTTTACATCAGACTTATGCTACAAATTTAAATTTTATCATTTGAGATTACATTAGTTTGATTTTATAAGCATCTTAGTTTTAGAGCATATAGTTTAATATTACATTTTAGCTTAATCTTCATAGTAGATTAATTTGTAAAGTAATTCATTTATGGCATTGCATGTAGATCAATTTTCATTTCAATAAATTAGTTTGGTTTATTGTATTTTACAGCCATTTAGATTAGTTTTCATTGTTGCATTGCAAGAACATGATTCATGGAGATTGGCATTCTTGCTTCTCCTCTTTGAATCTCTCGTTCCGAGATTGTATTTGCAGGGGTAATAGGGTTAATCTGAGGGCCACAATATCAATCCCTACTCTTCTCGGATAGAGAGCTGTGAATTAATTTGCAAGGACTCATTATTGAGTATCCTCGCATGCAAGGATTCATAGAAGTATAACATATTTTTAGTTATACAGGCGAAACATCCCAGCGAAGTCTGCAAAGGATACCGAGTGCACCATAGAGTTGGGGAGAGATGGCCGGGTTGGCTAAACATCATGGCGAAGATCTATGTGTTTGATCGAGCAGTCAAGTCGGCGAGACCGGGCGCACATCGGCGTGAGATTTCAACTTAGAATAACGCCCCATCGGTGAGAGACAACTCACTCGACAGGAGGTCATGGCGACACCTGAATAGACACACTATCGGCAAGAGACGATGGACTCGGGAAGACATCATACAGAGTCAAAATGCTTCATCGAAATGTATTTCCTTATGTACTATCCATTCGCCAAGACAAGGGCATATCCCTCACCGAAGCAATCCACAAGATACTGTCGGCAAGACTCAATAGATTCGCTATGACATATATCGATGCCTCAAGCCCTTGCTCATAGAACCCCTACTCGATCGCCAAAACAAAAACCAGGGTCTCACCGACAACCACCTGTAAATAAATTCTAGTCGCTGTGACAAATGATAAGTCTTGCCGATAGGCAACTCAGACTTATGCAAGCAAAAACACACAGCAGGGGGCGGCCAAAAGGATCTCGGGGAGACTAAGGGGAGTTGGGAAGACCTCACCCCGAGCGGACACCAAAACACCAATGGGAAAAGCCCATTGGTGAGACACAAAGAAGTCGGGGAAACATCTCCCTGACCTTAACCAACATAGGCCAACAAATATTTTGGGGAGACAAGCCAGGTTTTCCAAGAGGTAATCCCGAGTGCCAAAGGTCTCAGTGAAAACAACGCGGGGCCGGTGAAAACGGTAGCAAGGGGCCGGTTGCCGATGAGAAACATGGCATAAAGGATAACTTAAGTTGCAGGTGTACCGGCCAGGAAGGTCAATGAATCAAAAAGCTAGCAGAATGGGAGCCAAACAAGGTCAGAGCCAGAACCAGGAAAGAGACAGAGTCAGAGCCAGAGTGGGGAAAGAAATGAAAACCAAATTGACCACTCGACCCAGATCCGCCTCCGCAAAAGACAAAGGAAGGGAGACGAGAGTGAAACAGAACCTGAAACTGGAACCCCTGAAAAGGTTCCAAAACTTGTTCTCATTCCGATCCCGCGCCCGCCAAAGGAAACAAAGCAAAAAACAAAGGGAAGAACGTGGAGAGGAAAACGACCAGCGACCGACGCATGGCAGAAAGGAAAAGAAACCCCAATCACGCGGAATCAAAACCGGGACAGATGCGTGAACAAGAACTAGAAATTTAGAATTTGGAAAAGTTCTAGTTCCGTTCAAGCATCCATTCCACCTCTGATAAAACAAAAGAAAAGCCAAGGCAAGCAAAAGAGAAAGGGGAACCGAACTAAAAGCCCAAAAATGGGAAAAGGAAAAGCCAGGAAAAACCCTAACACAGGCCGCCCCACCGGAGAGATGAAAACTAGCATGTTGGGCTCAACCCTTATGGGAGTCCATTTAACCCACGTGCTAAAATGAAAGATAAAACTCACAAGCCAAGGATTTGCGATGAAAAACAAGGGCACACAACCAGAACCTAAAAGACAACCAAAAAAGGCTCTAACACTACCTTCTATTTGTGTGTATACTTCATGAATGATGTGAGTATTGGGGTAACATGCTCAGGCTGAGGACTTGGATTAGAATGAGGTATATGACATTAGGTGTCATAATCCTTGATAAAATTATTAAATGATACCTTCTTTGTGTGCCTACCTTGCTAGAAACTCTTGATCTTTTAACAAAAATATGGCAACAACATCTAAATTGTGATATTGCTATTAGGATTCAACCATGTAGTTTTTGAGTTAAACTCATTGACCCATGTTTCTTGACTAGTTTTCATTATCATGAGAGATGGGTTCTTGTGAACCACTACTCATGAAACATGGGTCAATGAGTTTGACTCGAAAACTACACGGTTGAATCCTGATAGCAATATCACAATTTGACACATTGTGGAAAATACCTCCTACTTATCAACATCTAAATTGACCTGAGAAAAAGGAATGTTTGGTTGATCTCCATACAATAAAAACTTCCACTGCTACTTTAGTAAATAATCATGATATTTTACATCATTCTCAAAGGATTTCCCTATAAAAATACTTTAAATTTTAATGCAATTAATTACAATCTCATCAATTTTAGCATTAATATATTGCATCTCCTACTTGCCCTTATCTATAATTTATCTTCTGTAATTCATGGTGTGCATAAAAAAATGTGGCTCTTTCAATTCTTCTCTACCCAAAATGTTTTCTCTAATCAATACTTCAAAAGATAATTTCTCATTGCTTCAAGTTTTGGGAATACTAAGGGATGGAATTTCTCATTCCCATTGCAATCCTCCAACAATGTGTCAATATCAACCTTCAAAGTAGAAAAATATTTCTATATTAGCACAATTTCATCAATTTCCTTATAGCCCTAATAAAAATTTCTTTGAAGCCATGGCTGTGTTTCTTGAGTGATCAACATATGGTCTAGATCTTGCTTCGACAAAATTGTAGGAGGAACTATAATTCCCTCATGTATTTGAATAGAGCCAACAATATATTTGATATAGAATTGAAATTTTGCAATTTGGGCCTTTAACCGTACTTTGGTAGCCTCATCTTTGTTCAATCTCTATCAAATTGTGTTTTGAGTGATCAACATATGGTCTAGATCTTGCTCTGACAAAATTGTAGGAGGAACTATAACTCCCTCATGTATTTGAATAGAGCCAACAATATATTTGATATATAATTGAAATTTTGCAATTTGGGCCTTTAACCGTGCTTTGGTAGCCTCATCTTTGTTCATTCTCTATAAAATTGTGTTTACAGAGCCATGCAGTTCCTCAATCTCTTAGATTCTTATTGTGGGACCCAAATCAACTGTAGAGATACTAAAATCTTCCAGTCTCATCTATTTGTTATTCTTATCAACTATGGGTGTTGCTATATATATAATTCAGGATCTTGAAGTGTTTTTAGTCATATGAGACCTAGTTCTTTCCTTCTTTCCTTTTCGCTACTGAATCCTACTTAGGAAACTAGCTAAGTCAAGACCAAGTACCTCAATCATAGGATATTTGTTTGAGCTGGGAATATAACCATTCAGGTGTTGTAGATTCATCACATATTTGTTGTTATAGGGAAGAAGAAGATTGAGGAATTTCTTGTTGATTATCTTCTCTTTTAATTACTTCCTCAAAATCACCTTGAGCACCCTCAATTTCTTTAGATTATGGTATCTATTCACCAAAGGAAATTCAGCTACAACCTATTGTGAAATCAAAGATTATGGTAAATATGGAGTGAAAACATGAAGAGATATATATGGTATGATAGAGGAAAAATTTGACATGGTGGAAATTGCTTCAAAACAGTTGAGAATTGGCATATTATACTGAGCCAATGATTGTGAAGGAGAAGAGGAAAGTGGTTGTGATGAAGCTTTATTAGATGAATCAATTATAATGGGTGGAATAGAAATAGTGGCAGTAGAGGGAGTAGTCTCAACAACTGTTAAGGTTATTGAGATAGTAATAGTGATATTCTCAATAGTGGAAATGATAGAAGTAGTACTTGGTTGTGCAATATCAAGTGGAGAGGAAGTAGTAGGAAGAGTAACAGGAGGAGTAATCAAATCATGTGATACAAAAGAACTAGTAGGTGGATGATTCTTAGTCAAGGTTACATTCTTACTCTTCTTATATTTTTTAGGAGCCTACTTCTTTGTGCCTTCAATCTGCTCACTCTTCCTTTTGTGAAATTTGGTGTAGACTATTGGCTACCTTTCACCCTCCTCCCTTTTCTTATGTTTATGTTTTCCCATTTTCTTTGAAGTTGAACTTGCTTCTTCCTTAGCATTTTGCTTATTTTTATCTTTATATTTGTAACATTCTTCTTCAGAGGATTCTAGTTCTTCTTCTTCTTCCATTAATATATGCTAAAGTAACATTGTTATCCACCAATTGAGAGGCATGCATTTCAACTTGTCCTTTAGTAAATCTTAGCATGAGCTTCATTATCTCGTCAAGATCTATTATCTCCTCTTTAGACCAGACACGAAAAATAATTGGTTTGTTAATATCTCCCTATATTCTACTTTTTGAACTAGTCCTCCATCACCCACTACCTGATTTGGTACCATAATTACCTAAACTTCCTAACATAATCCAAAGAAAGCCTTGAATATGACCTTTTCCTCACTTCATGCTCATCTGGGCAATTACCCCAATAATCTTCAATATCCTTCTTATGTATATATATCGCCTGCCAATATTATTTTTCAATTTATCATGGAGATCAAAATATTTTCTAACATGCTGGAATAGTAGATGAAATAATTACATTTCTACGTCTGAACCCTCAACTAATTGAAAAAAAGGACAATAAAATGATCCTTTTGCACAACAAGAGGGTAAGGAACAACAACCCAATGCATATCCTTTAAGAGTTTATTTGAGATACATAATTTACTAGTCACCTCAAGCAACACTATTTTATCAGTTAGATATTTTGGAAGCCTATTTTCTATCCTTGAGAAGCCCTCTATCCTCAAATAGGTGAATTTTAAAAACTAGATGTACCAATAACCATATCTTTGAACCAATTACATAGCCTACTTTGATAATATTTTTCTTAGGTATCCCTACACCATTCTTACAATGTATATTGTGAATGCATTTTGCACTCTTCTATAGTGGGATGAAGACTTGTGTAGCAATAATTAAGGGTAACATTCATATACTTTGGTTTGTCTCGAGGAATTATCAATATTGCCCACAAAAGTCAGCCCCGAATATCTAAAGTTGGTTGCAATAATATACACTAAATATGATCTCATATAGAAAATTTTAGTATATTTCAACATCATAAATTGCGTATGAATGTTATCACTGATGAATTTTTCCCAATGGATCTTCTTATCACCCTTTATTACTTCTTCAATAAAATAGAACATCCAGCCTTCAAAGGTAGAATTTGATACTAAACCCTGACTCTACTTAGTAAAGTTACTAAATCATTGATATTTATTATGAATTAACTTTTTTATAAATTCTTTGGCATCTCAGCTATTGTCTATCCAATATTCATTGATGATCTTTAAACATTTCTTAGGTCTTTGATCATAAATTTTCTTGCCTTGTTCCTTGGTCACTTCTTTCATAGTAGGATGCATAGGAACTCCAAAAGTTTTTATGATTGTTGCAATAGATAAATCTGCTAAGACTCTTCCATCAAAAGACATGATCTTCCTAGATTCAACAAAATAGTGCTCTCTACACTCCATGATCAACTCTGAGCACTGGACTGAGGTAGGGAAACCAACAACTTGTGTAACTCCATTACTAATCAATTTCTTATCCTTGGGGAAGCATTGTTTCTATTGGAGTATGTGAGACACTGAGAGGGGGGGGGGGTGAGTCAGTGTCTCTACACATTCATTCAATTTACTGATTTTAAAAAAATATTTTGAAAATAGTATGAATTATGTTTCAAGATCTAACATGTGAACCAAACTGAATTGTTGATCCTTAATCACATAAATGTAAGCATAGAAATGTATAACTATGAAACAACAAGATCACAAATGCAACCAAATAAAGAACCATAACACAGTGAATTTACAGAGTGGAAAACCATCTTGGGGTAGAAAAACCACTCGTAAAATCACCTCACTAGCTTAATGAAACTCACTGGTTACAAAATGCCTCACTGGATATTTTTATGTCTCACTGACAATGCTATCTCATTGATAGACTTTTCAAATGTCCCACTAGCAAAGAAAAGTGCCTCACTGGCAATGTGTCTCATTGACAATGTGCCTCACTAGCTTATACATTATCACTTTTCAAATATTTTTGAATTCTCATACATAGAGTATCATCTTTGCTTCTCTTATAACATTCTCTGATCTTGCATCACTCAAGATTCTGAGGCAGAAGTTTAAGTACAACATAATTGATCAATTTCACAAAGCACTGAATGTGCTTATTCAAACAACTTTTAAAATATGGATCAATGAAATGCCATTTTCAATCTAAGAATGATATTTATTTTTTCATTCAACCCCATGAATGATTTCAATGAAACATATATAATGTTCAAAATCCTTAAAGAGAGAATGAATCGAAGACTTCATAACTGTCCTACAAAAACTGTCTTGCAACCTCCTTTACCAAATAACTGTCTTATTATAGTTTACACAACAAAACCACAAGGATTAACAAGAAACTAACATATACAGCCTGCACAACCAAAACAATATTATAAATTGCAATTAAGCAACAAAACCAAAAACTCTTTGACCCTCAACACTCGACAACAAATAGGTAATAAAATTGAAAAAACATTAACCTTTAAAACCCTTAACAATATTCTGGTCTTTGTAGAACCCGATTAGGGTTTCAATTGAAACTAATCACAACTTAAAAAATACTTTAAGATTAAGGAACAAAAGAATTGCTATCCCTTCTCTAAATCAAGCTTTCTCAACAAAACATGACTACCAAAGTTGCTTGAAGAAAAAACTGCTTCCTGTGCAGAGTTACCTTTCTCTTGTGAGCTCTCACACCCCATTTTGAGCTTCCATTCTCTTTCTCAATGGCGGTGCTACCATGCCACATTGTTTGAAAAGAATGGAAAGATAATTAGGGCACCAAAGAAAGTATAATCATTTTGTCGGTGCCAACAATCCTCCACATGATCTTAGAAAGCCCGAATGACTTTTGAAATAAATAAACCATGATGCTTGGTTGATATTTGAAACAAGAAAACATAGGGGAGAGGGCCCAAAGTAGGGTAGGAGCCTATAGTGGGGACAAAATTAGTCCCATGTGGGCCCCATAGTAGACCGTCTTAATATGCAAATGCAAAACAGTTTTCACCCACAAAGTCAACAAAGGTACACATATCACTATACCGTCAAAATTGTATTATAATCGAAGAATATTTGTCCCATACACAAATAGATATTTGCAATCTTACATGTCAGAGAATATTCAAAGCACATATGACACCACAAACATATAAGCCATATTGCTTGTTACGAGGCCCTCAATTCAAAAGAAAAGCCCAAAATATATAATTAGTATAACCCAAGCTCCCATATAATGTCACCACTTGCATTTCATCGCAACCACCTTTTTGACACTTGGGATGCCACAAGTAGAACATATACCGAAGAATGTACCATCACCAAATCCAATCCAACCAAACACCCATCCCACTTGGCCACCAACACAACACTCAGATAGGTAGCAATCATTCATATGTGTCCCATCTGTCAAATCAAACCTCTCTACTAATGGTTCCTCTTCCTGTTTTTCCCACCTACAACCATCAAAACAATGGTGTTAAAGCCACCAAAATATCCTATCAAGCAAACAAGGAATGCATGCCATTAATACATACAAACTCAACAATTGAAGGCATTCGATGAAGAATTCAAAATTCAAATTAAAAGGACAGGAATTAAAGACTCCACACCAAACCAGCATTGGACATATAAGGAGAAATTCTAATTCAAAAATGCATTACTCAATCTTTTTCAATTTCCATTTAGCACATCCCACTTTCATTATTAGTTATACAATTTCATCTAGAAATATGAAGGTAGTCCAGAGGAAGCAACAACAACATCTGAACAAGCTACAGGTTTCCACTGCTACAAATTTAGGCTGCCTATGAATGCAAATATTTTGAATGGGATGTCAATTTTTTTCACATTGACCTGTAACTCAATATTTGGGGTTTCAACTTACACTTTCTATGAATGTCAAGTCATTTCAATTAAAGTTCATGCTTTCATTTCAAGTTCATGCTTTCATTGGTTTTCCTTTCCTCTACACTCGTCCATGCATGATGTTTACCCTGCATTGTGCATTTCAATATTTTGTGTATAAAAACTGCACAACATTTATTGTGCTTTTCATATTTACTTACATGAAATATGCAATGGGTTTGAATGGTTTAAAATAGTTTTTCATTACTATTAGAATTGTTCGACAAAATATGGAAAGGGTTTGACTGGTTTGCAGCCATTGCTTTTTACATTTTTTTGTTATTCCAAAATATGGAAATGGATACAATATATTTGCTTGTTACTAGGAAATATTCATATGGTTTTAATGTTTATCATTTTGAGGGTTTCTGCCATGCACTTGCATTTGTGTCTTCCTCAATACACACACTTTAACTTTGCAATTTGCTTATAATATTCTCATGTTATTTTGAAATATGAAAATGGTATGACTGGTTTTCATTTCCAATATATTTTGGTATGTTTATGTATTATTCTGTTCTTCCATGCACAATAGTTATGTCTGCGAAATGCTTTTTTCATTTCATTGTTACTACCAAACATGGAAAGGGTTTCACTACTTAAAAATTACAGGGTTTTCTCTTTGACAATGCACAAACTTTAACTCTATAATTTGTATTTAATATTTGTTTGTTATTCCCAAACATGAAAATGGACTCACTTGTTTTCATTCTGAAGTTGTTCTGCCATGCAATTATATTATTCTATTCTTATATATGTATTTGCCTTTCCATACATACATATACATATTGTGCATGGAAGAACAAAATAATACATAGACATATTTCCATACATACATATGGTATGATTGGTTTTCATTTCAAAGATATTTGGCATGCAATTGTATTGTTTTGTTCTTCCTTTCACAATAATTCTATCTACAAAATGCAATTTTTATTTCATTGTTACTACCAAACATTTTTTATGGTTTCACTAGTTCACAATTACAGGGTTTTGTGCCATGCACTTGTGTTCCTCTCTTTCACAATGCACAAACTAACTCTGCGATTTGCCTTTAATATTTGTTTGTTATTCCCACATATGAAAATGGATTCACTTGATTCAGTCCAAAGATATTTTTCCATGCAATTATATTATTCTTCCTATATATTTATTTCTCTCTCTCTCTCTCTCTATATATATATGTATATATATTGTGCATGGAAGAACAAAATAATACATAGACATATTTCAATACATATACAAAAATATGTATATATATATATACATGCACACACACACACACATATATGTGTGTATATACACACACACATATATGTATATATATATATTCGTATATAAATATGTATGTAATTGTTTATGTGATTGTTACTACAATTTTTTTTTTTATTGTATTTATGTTCGGCTCTGCACTCAAGAAAGCTCCCCTTCTCTTTCAGTTGAAGTTTTCTACCTCACTACGCCTGTACCATTGTATTTCCTTTTGATAATGTTTAACCAATGTTTGTTCATGTCTCACTAAAAAGATGTGCTCCAAGCCATTTCAATTCAAATAATAAAATTGAATAAACTAAGATCATGCATATATTGAATAAAAACAAACTGTTCATGCACACTAAAGACAATTGCATTACAAAGTGTCATCAATTGCATTGCAAACTATTCATAAAAACCAAGAAAAATAAAGATAATAAAAACATACTATTCATGCACAATAAAGACAATTTCATTACAAATCGAGACAATTGCATTACAAACTGTTCATAAAAACCAGATCATTGAATTTCAAAATGTCAAGATATATATTAAATAAATGCAAACTGTTCATGCATCACTATGACTTCAATGATGTTCAATTTTTTGTTTTATTTAACTACTCCAAACATCATTTTTAACATTTGCAGGTGCAATCTAAAGGTAAAGTGAGGTCAAAAAGTAAAACCAAGACTACAAAGATGTTGTCTCGTACAAGGAAAGACACTGTAACAGTCCCCAATGTGTAACAACCGGTTGCAGAAGTAAACACAAATCTAGAGCCTGTTCAAGTTGTCCAGGAGGTTGGTGCACCACCGATCCGGTGGGAAAGAGCATCAAAGGAAAGGGAATGGTCATCATAGGACATGGATAGGGCACTGGAGGATGTTGAAACAAATGGGATGTCGATGAGAGCTACTACAAAGAAGTGGAAAATCCTAGCTAGAACACTTAGCAATTGGTTAGTTGGCCTCAACTCTCCTTCAAAGAAGGGTCCACCAATGGTCCTGACAGAAGAGGATGACCTTCTGATTGTGAAGTGGTGCATAAATATGGCATATATTAGCCACAGGCTTCAGATTATTAATCTCAAGCAAGAGGTTGATCAGATATGCCAGAATAGACCCAACCCTTTCACGGAGGGGCTGCCTGGAAAATCATGGTGGACTGGATTCAAGAGGTGCCATCTAGAATTGAACTTACGCATAGTTGAAGGTCTTGACAAAGACAGGGCGGTAAACCTTAGACCTAATATAGTAGCTGAATTTTATAAAACACTCACATCAACATATGAAAGTACCCCATACGACCCTGACAAAATTTGGAACTATGATGAAACAGGCATTCAAGCTAGCAGAAATGGAACTATGAGGGCCTTGACACATCGAGGTAGCAAGAATGTATCCTACATCATTTAAAAAATTAGAGAATGGATAACAATTCTATGTTGTGTTAATGCATCTGGCCAAACCATACCTAGTTTCTATCTGCTCAAGGGCAATATAGAGATAGAGAATTACATTGTGAATTATGAACCATGCGCAACTATGGCAACCCAAGCACATGCTTGGATGACGAAAGATCTTTTCTATGAGTGGCTGGAACATTTTTGTGTGTCGATTCCTAGGGGTGTCTCACCTACTAATAGGCACCTGTTGATTTTTGATGACCATGGAAGTCATGTTGTATTGTCAACTATCCAAAGGGCAAGGGGGTTAGGCATTGACCTCCTTACACTGCCTTCTTATACTTCTCACGTGCTATAACCTTTGGAAGTTAGCATGTTTTCACCATTCAAGCAATATTTCAAATTAGAATTAACAAATTTTCTCACTAAACTCCCCAATATTAATATCAGAAGGGAAAAATTGGCAAAGTTAGGCAGCAAGGCATTGAGAAGAGCTTTGACTCCAGCCAACATAAAAGCTAGCTTTAAAAGGACAGGGATGTGGCCCCTCAATTTTGATGCTCTTGTAAATGACATGCGTCCTAGTGAGATGTATGACATTGCTAAAACCGATGATACTTCTGTAGTATAGAACATCCTTAGTCTATCAAGACTTGGTGTTTCAACAGATGAACTTTCACAAACATTGCAGACTCCAATGGATAGTCAAGTGCATGAAGGTGTAGACCAACAACTTGAGGGCATGGACAACCAACCTGCACAAGAAGACATGGGGGATTTCACATTCCCATATCCAACACCCACACCTCCAGAACAAACAGTGCACTATTATGTAGATTGCAGCAATGAAAGTTAGGGTACACTGGACTAGGTGGAGTTTAGTGACTCCCAAGTCAATGAAACAATTGAAACAGAAAGTGGTTATCAGATCAGTAAATTCCTTAAGCTGCCAAGTCACAAAGTGAATGGAAGGATGATAAATTCTACTGGTGGTGCTCTTCAGGTGAGCCGATAGTCTCAGTTGTTGACTGTTGACAATTACATGACTCTCATAATGGAGCATGAACAAAGAAAAAAAGAATTGGAAGAATTGAAAATAAAAAAAGGAAACAAACTAAGGACAAAAAGGCAACACAAATTTTGGCCTTGGAGCAGAAGGAACAAAATAAAATTGAAAAGGAAATTGAGTGCAAGGAAAGAGAGTAGCTGAAACAATTGCAAAAAAAGGAAAAGGAGTAGAAGGAGTAAGAGAGGATACAAAAGGAACAAGAGAAGAAGGAAAGGGAGATCAAGGCTGCCCATAGAGCATTGATGCGAAATAGATGCTTAAGCAGTCCTGCAACTCCCTTGTCTGATAACCATAGTTACTTTCAAGATATAACCAATAATAGCATCCCTCCATTTTTTGTAGGAAATGTGTGTTTCAGTCCCAGCTCATCTCAAGTTAGCTACACTCAATTTCCAGTTGGCTAGAATTCTTCACCACTAATGCCTTCAAATGTAAGTTTCATGCAACTAAAAAATGCAAATGCAAATCAATTTATGGCAAGTTTATGGCAATTCTAAATGCAACAACAGGAGATGAGAACACATCTCTAGATTCTTTCCTTGGAGCATTTGACTGAGTTTGGGATGGACCAATTGAAACAATGCCTTATATCTTAGTTTTTTTTGGGTTGTAGATGTGGATGCCATTTTCATTGTGCTGCATCTGTTTATAAATGTGAACTATATCTATTTATTATTTTGAACTAAATGTTGGTTGAATTTGCATATTAAGGTGGTCTAGTGTCAGGCCCATTGACAACTATGTCAATACCTTTTTTATGGTTGTCTTATAATCTACATTTTAGAAAATATATTGTATGCAAATATTCTATTTCAATTTTGTTTACCACAATTGCTATGTTTATAATATCTATTCTACATTTGTGAAAAAAATATTCAATGCTGATAATCTTATACAACATTTCATATGATACAGTCTATGTTGATAATTGAACATAATATGGGATAAATATGAGGGGCTTGATTTAGATGCAGACATGAGACCTTATATATCTTATCAGCATATATATGATGCCACAACATGAAATATGATAATATGGGATAGACATGAGGGGCTTGATTTAGATATAGACATGAGACCTTGTGGGATAAATATCAAGTTTAAACATATGTGTTTTGTATAAAGTTTGAAAGAGGAGGGGGGGGGTGAATTCTTATAGAAAATTAGGTTACACAAGTGACAACACTTGCATGTGTTGAATTTGAATTCATTCCTTTTGGCACATATCTACCTATGAGGTAACATGATTAATGAAGGTTGACATTTCTTGTGATGTCATGATTCTTCTTAGGACTCAATTCCATGTCATCTTAATGTAGAGCTTTTAGTGATAGATAAAGTAATTCCAATTATATCAATAAGACTCTTATTGTTCAGATTTCCAATTACATCAATTGGTATGAATTGAAAGTGATGCATCTAAATTAAGAGGTCATTCTCATAGAGATACATAATTTTAGAACCTATTTTTTCTCTAATAGTGCCTCTATAAATTGTATATCCATCATAGGCTTTTTCCTACTACAATTTGCAATTTCATTCAAGAAAGTAACATGACACTTTATATGTTCAATATATATCATTTTAAAGCTAAACATTTGTTTTCTACATTTTTTGATATATCAAGCCCCTCATGTCTATCCCATATTATACAATGACAAATAAAAAATATTCAATGTTGATAATCTTATATATCCTTTTGTATCTCACTAGCTCAATTGAAATTTACTTTTAAGCTATACCTCTACAAAAGATAACATGTATGTATGTCTTATCTCAAGTATATTGGTTTCGGTACATTACAGTTTAGTCTTGATCTGTGAATGGTAGAGATGGATGTGACCTATTTGACCTATATGATTCTATCTATCCCCTATTATTATGTTCATCATTGGAAAAAATTTAAATCTGAAATTTTCTTATAACATTTATTTGTTATCCCCAAATATGAAAATGGTTTGACTGGTTTTCATTTTGAGAATATATGTAGTGCTTATATGTGCATACATATAAGCATATATATCTATGTGCATAAGGATGTACATATGTATGTATGTGCATACATATTTAGATGTATTTCTATGTGAATACATATGTACATATATATCTATGTCCATACAAATGCATATGTATGTATAGGACAATATGTATGCACATATATTTAAATGTGTATGTATATATGTATGTACATATATTTAAATGTGTATGTATATGTTTATATATATATATATATATACATGCATGCATGTATGTATATATATATATATATATATATATATATATGTATGTATACATATATATATATATATGTATGTATACATATATATGTATTTATGTATACATATTGTTGGTGTAAATAAGTATTACTTATTACACTTTACTTAAGCTTACTTAGGGAATGCATATCATTATAGGTTGCACTTGTGACACCTAGTTATTTGCATCTTGCATCTAGGTTTGTGCATACATTGAGAGATATGAGTTGGACACTTAGAGAAGTGTGTGTAGGAGAAATTCCACTCTTTGTGGTGTGATCTAGTTATCACCTTTTTATCTCCACTTTTCGTGGCATGATAATTCCACTTTAGGTGGGTGATCTACCTTTCATGGAATTATCTATTATTTCTTTCTACCTACCCTACACATGATTAGGACACTTGTCTCATTCATGACCCTTCATTGTGTCCTAGCTTTCCTTTATAAGCAAGCCTTGTACATGCTTGTAATCAAGTACATCTTCATGCATATTGAGAATACAATCATCATATTATCTCATCTTGTTTCTCTCTTTTGTGCTATCCTTGATCTCTTGATCCTGTTGTTGCTTTTCATAAGTTCTTACATGGTATCAGAACAGTTGGAGGTTCTTTGCATAGCCATTATTGGGAGATCTTAGCTCGTGTGAAGGTGATTAAGAAGAAAATATGAGGAGCAACAACATTTTGGTGCATCCTAGACCAGATTTGACCTCAAATTCGGATTCAGAAGGCTGTTTTTAGTCAAGATAGCCTTTCGTTTTGTCAAAATTCGACATCGGGAGATCTAGATCGAAAAAATTCGCCAATTTGGGTATTTTTTCAATTTTCTAAATTTTTCAATAGTTTTGAAAAAAAAAAATTCTGCAAAAAAATTTCAATTGAAAGTTTTTGAATTTTTTAAATTTCAATTGTACCAAAAAATTTATTGTAAAAGTTTTTTTTATTGAAAAAACCAAAAAATCAAAAAGTATTCGCAGATTTATTTTTATGTATTGAAAAAGTTTATAAAAATAAAAAATAAAAACATAAGGGCCGAGGGTACAGGTCCGCAGACCTGACCCTTTACTAAGGTGCCACATGGGCACATGGGCCCCTCGCCCCCTCCATCGGTGGTCTATTCCTACAATCTCTAGCAAAAAAAAAAAACTAGTGTTGTGAAAGAAGAAAATCGATGACACTTATATCTTTCAGATTCCATCAGCGTCCTCCAACTCTTCCACTGTCTAACACTCAAATCTTCTTCTGACGGCCGATAAACTTCAACAAACCAACAGACTTCTACCCTACTGCCTAAGGAATATTCCGAAGGCATCTTTCAAGATCTTGGCACAGATTCTGACCATCATCAGATGATTCTAGCTGAAAGAATATTCTGGTACGCAAAAAGCATATTCAGGGTAGAGGCATTTTTTGGCCTAACGACCATTTGAACGTTAAAATTAACCTCGTTGGCACGTGACGTCCATAAAACCATCAAATTCAATCCACATTACTTCATGATGGGCAAGAAGCTGTCAAATTTAATCACCTATTATTCTGACGTCAGCATTCTAAACAAATTTTGCCCCCCTCACCAATGAAGTTTTTGAATTTGTAGTCCAAGTTTAGAGGCTCATATCTTGCTCATTTTAGCTCCTTTTATTGAGATTTTTTTTTTTATTTGGGCTAATTTTTTGTGTACTTCATAGCCATGTTGTTGGTTTTTTATTTTGGTGGACATATTTTCTAGAATTTGCAGTTTTTCACCACTATACCTATCTAATCCTCATTTCTGCAACTTTCGGGGCTCCATATAGGCACATAAGAACTCCTTTTCAGGTGCCATTTTTATGAAAGTGCATGATTTTTCATCTACTTCTTGAATCTGCAATCAGTTTGAAGCGATCTTGAGTGGATTTTGTACTTTCAGCATATGGTCTTTTTTGGCCTATTTGGCACTTGTATTGCATAGATATGAATTTAGGTATTTGCTTATTTGTTCAAGTTGTAAATCAGAAATCATAAGTCCACTTAGCCAAGTTGCAAGTGGCCTGTTGTACATGCACTAAACTATAAAGTGCCAAAATCATCTTTTGGGGGGGGTGCTTTGATTGAGTGAATTTGGGGGGGTGTCTCTTGTGTGATTGTGCCTATTTTATCTCTTGTGCTCTTGCATTCCATCATGGGTTCATCTAAAGTTCCACTCTTAACTGCACATAATTATGCTACATGGAAAGTACATGCATGGAGTAAACTAATGAAAAAGGTTTAATTTACTACATTGATGGAACCATAACTACACCTTCAGATCCTAAGGTAGATCCAACTACATATATGGATTGGCTCACTAAAACTTCTATGGCATTGGGTACACTAAGAAATTTTATTTTAGATGATCTTATTTTTGATGGTGATAAATGTACTACAACCAAGGAAGCTTGGGATAAGCTTGCTACTTTGTATGGCAAGGTTGATAAGGTTAAGGGATACAAGCTTGAACATGATCTCCTAAGCCTTGATCCCAAGAATTTTGAAACCATTTAGGATTATGTCACTAAGGAAAATGAGCTAAGAGCACAACTAAAAGATTGTGGTATTGAAAAAGAGGATGATCACTTGGTCTTCAACTTGTTGGAAAAGCTTCTAGCTGAGTATGCAGCCTTTGTTTCAAGTTTTTCAGACTCAACAATTGACAATTAGCAACTTAAAATCACCATCTTTTGAGGCTCTCACAAATCTTTTGATTCTTGAGCAAAATAAGTTGATGAAAATGGGAATTCTCAAGCCTTCAACTTCAAAAGCAATGGTGGTCAATCATGGAAACAATAAGCAAGGAAAAGGGAAAGGCCAAAAGCAATCTTCACCAAAGCCACAAGGAGAGCACAATGAATCCACTCCTCCACAACAAAGCTCATCATCATCTTCTTCAAAGAATAAATCAAGCAAGAAGGAGAAACCAACATGTGCATATTGCAAAAAGTTTGGTCATGAGGAGCGTCATTATCATGTTAAGAAAATTGATGAGTTGAAAAATATCCTTAAGAAGAACAACATCAACTTGCCAGTTGCATATAAGGAGAAGGAATCATATCCTTCCACTTCTACTGCTAAGGGAAAAGGCACAACTCTCATGGAAACAACATTAAGCTCATCTCCTTCTTCTACATCATCTCAACATGAGAAACGTAAGGGGCAAGCATTTCTTGCAATTGCAAATTCCAATTTAGATAAGTGGATCCTTGATTCAGGAGCTTCACATCATATGAATTCTTCCAAGGATATGTTCTCTTCATTTGATTCTTGTTCATCACCACCCATTTTGATGGCCAACAACACTTCTTTGGTAGTTTGTGGGAAGGGATCTATTGACATTGAAGGTGGAGCATTTAATGATGTTCTATGTGTGCCTACTTTGTCAAGGAACATCCTTTCCATCTATCAGATTACACATAGTGGTACAAGAAAAAGTGTAGAGTTCACACCATATTCTGTCATTGTTTGGAATTTACATAGCAAGGCTCTTGTTGTAGTTGGGGAGGTTGATCATTGTTCTTGATTCTATACCTTCTCATATTTTTCTCCTATTGATGATTCAGTTCACCCTAGTGTGGACACACTTGAGGAGAATGAGTATGGTTACTTGAATCTTGGAGTGCTTACTACTCCTGAGGTTCTTGAGCCTATTGCTAATATTCTATCTCCTACATTGACTGATATACCTGATGATACTTGTGTTCTGATAGTTTCAGTGCCTTGTGATTCTGTGTAATAGTGCATACCTTGTTTTCCAACAACAATTTCATGGGATGACTACTTGATAGACATTGGCAACTTGTTTGTGGAGTCCTACATTGCAGATTTGGGAGAAAAATTTGATTATTTACATCTTCTCTTTGATGAAGGTGATTCTTCTTCAGTTTTTGCGAGGGAACACTCTGACCTGTTGTGTAGTTTTCGCACACACACCCCGCTGAAGGTAGGGACCCTCTTTCACTTAGGTTTTGGCATCTTGGCCCTTTCTTTTTGAGGTTTTGTCTTATCTTGTCATGTGCTTTAAGGTTTATTTTTGGTTGCCTAAGTGTTTCCCTAGGTTATTTTTTGAAAATCCTAAGTTTTGGATGAAGTTCGGGTTTTTACCCTGATTCGGGATTTTTCCGGATCCCGCTTGGATTCCAGCCATGAACCATGGTTCGGGGATTCTTGGTCTTCACGGATTTCTGCGGGGGCCGGATTTTCCCGGATTCCACCCTATCATCAGCTTTTCGGGTTTTTTGACTGTCCTATCGATTGCATTAATGGCTTCATGCGTGCCTTGAATGATGTATTTAACTTGGTTTCTGGGATCTTTTGTGCCATCATGCTTACTATTTTACATCGTTTGAGCTGAGAAGTACTTTCTTGTGATTGATTGACTTCGTTTTGGGGCATCTAGGTTTAAATTGATCAATTTAGTGGTGATTTCTTGTGCATTCCTACATCTGTGCTTTGTGGATGCCATTCGGCTTCACATTTGCTTCTTCTGAGATTGATTTCCGCATTATAATGGTATGTTTTTATGCCCTGCCTTTGATTGAGAATTGTGAATGGCACATTGATGTTATAAAAGCTTGTGGGGTTCGAATTCCTATGTATTTGATCATTTCATACTAGGGTTGTTCGATATTGCGTTATTTTTCATCTCCTAGGTGAGTTTTGAGCTCATTTGCCTATCTGCATTTTGATGAATCTTGCCTGAGAGTAATTAGTAAACCCTAGTGATGACTTAGTAGTTGAAAGAATTGAATTCTGAGCTTTCCTGTGCGCTAATGGCGGATGAACAGGGTTTCAAACCTAGAGAAATGCCATTTCAAGTTGTTTAGTCTTAAAATTGACCTAGAATGTAAAGAAAATCTATGAAAGGTCCTTCCATGACTTGCCTTGAGTTAAACATTTTGAAATTCATGATTGATTTGGTGTTTGGGTAAAACTGTAGCTATCCGTCCCTTCCGAATTTTCTTCATTGTGACCCTTCAAAGTCGGGGAGATGTCATATCGATCACCCTCTTTTTCGCCAAGAAGCCTTCCTAAGTTCATATTTGATCGCCAAGATCTCACCCCGAAAGAAAGTCTCTCATCGACATGTATTTCCTTATACACCATCGGCAAGACAAGCCTTATTTAGAAAGAGGTCATGGTGGGCTTCACTAGTTATACTGGTATTCATTTCTTTTAGTGAGACATCCATCCTTCGCTGAGACCTTTTGGCAAGCTCACAACTCTTGCCGACACCTTTGCTTTCAGCGAGACTACTAGCGGTCACCAGGACTTCCTAGTGAAGCCTTCCTTTCTTGGTGGGCTCAGATCTTTTGTCAGCAAGACATCACGTGGTCAGCAAGACATCTGGCCAAATTAAAAAAAAACCTATCACTGAGCCATCGCAACTTCGCTGGGACCTCATATCAAAAAAAACTTTAGTCTGGGTGAAGTGTTTGCTTGGACCCCAAAAGTCGGTGAGACACACAAGATTCGCCAGGACCTTACCCCAACTACCCTTTGGTCATATCGATATATTTACTATATCCCGGTCAACGAGACATTACATCGAAACCACCAAGTCTTGATGAAACCTCTTCATAAGACATCCTTCGGTGTGACCTCCCGGAAGTCGCCAAGACTTCTCAATGAGATGACCAATTCTTGCCGAAACCTTCGTTCCCAGAATCTGCATTGGTTCGTAGTGTTGACTTATTCGCAGATTTCTGTAGGGTCCGGATTTCTCTGAAATCCGGCATCTCTCTAATTCTCCAAATTTTGGCGTCTCTTTGATTCTCCGAAGTCTGCACTCTGGCTCGTTCTTCGCGGAAATCCGTCCCTCACGGATTTTCCCTAAATCTGATGAAATATGAAGCAATGTCAGATAATTGGATTTGTTTATGATTTGTGATGCATTTAATGATTATTTCATGCTATCTTATGATCTCCCATATGGTTTATTGATGAAAAATGATTAGATTTAATGGTTAAATGGGTGTTTTATTGATTATTCCGTTGGAAACCGTCTAGCCCGGAATTTCCCGAAATTCCTCTCTAGCTCAAATTCCACGAATGGTCTTGAAACGTGAAGTTCATTGTGGTCATTTTATATGAAATTGAATAACAATCTAGCTATATGAGATTCATTCTTATGATGTTCTTATGGATTAGCATCCTCTTTGCTGTGGTTCTTATTATGATTTTCAAGTTGAGTGCAGGCTGAATCTAGCAAGGTAGCAGCTGGGTCCTCCATGTCTGATGCAGAGAGGATTAAAATGGACATTAAGAGCAAGATCCCTTAGAGAAAGATCACTTCCGTTTAGTCAGAGGTGACTGATACCAATGTCGGATCATGGGATTATGAAGAATTCAAAGAAAGAATGGCGGCTAAGGATTCTCCTTTGGTGGCTAGAAGGATGATGGAATCAAGATTGTCACATGTTGTTGGTTTCCCTTCTACGGTGCAGTGTTATGAGCTAGTCCTTGAGTGCGCTAGTCACTATGATTAGGACACACAAAGAATAATTGGTCCTCAGGGGAGGGTGGTATCAAATCTCAACCTTGTCTCCATTGCCCAAACATTCGATATGCCAGATAGGTCTCATGTGGTGGGATTCAACATGGGGGCAACTCAAGAGTTCTATGACAAGAAGATCGTGAATTCACAACAACTTAAAAATTCTTGGCTGGAGAAGCCTAAGTCACACTATTCTAAATTACCCAAGCAGCTATTCAGGATAAAGTTCAAGAAGGAGTACTATGATCACTCTTCTTAGCAGGGTGGTTGGATTGAAGAATGTTGGTACGTTTGAAAATTGGATGTGCCACGTGATTGTGAGAATGGAACAAGAGAAGATTAATTACTATTGGGCAGGGGTCATTAGTGGAGTACTCCATGAACAGCTATCCAATGTGTTGCATACCAAGACTTTCACAATGATTTCATATCTGGTCTATGCACTTGCAAGATTCCATCCCTACAAAGGATTGGATACAAAGGGAATTTTCGGACAGGATATTATTTATGAAGTTTTCCCTCAGTTGTACTTGGGAGGTTCAAACTATAGGAGGGAAGATGATGCATTTACCATGTATATCACCAGAATGCTTCAGGAAGCAGAGCATGTCAGGATTTCAGACCAGGCTAAGGAACTCATCAAGAAATATGGGGCATGGTTTATCCAGTTCCCAACTTTCTCCTATATTTGGATTGATGGCTACCAAAGGGCCCCATACAGAATTCCAAGGTATCCCACTGATCACATTATTTTGTTGGAAGTAACCAATTAGATTTGTGACTTTGATGCTATCATCAAGAAGGACAAACACAAGACAGGATTTGGTGGAGATTTTCCCCTAAGGATTGGCACTGGAGAGGTTTCTCCTTCTATTATTTTTGCCCAGGCTTCAGAAGAGGAAATGAGTGCCCTTGGTCTATCTTTCAACTCCAAGAGGTCCAGATTTTATATTACAGGAGAAGCTCAAAAGAATGCCAAGAAAGAGTACTGCCATAAGGTGAATTTGGAGAACTATTGGGCCAACTGCAGTGATGAATTTGAGGTCAAGAAGAAGAATTTCTTCCAGCTTCCAGTTGAGTCAGTTTGGTTGTACAATGTATAGGAAGTTCTTGATCAATTGGAAGATGATGGAAACTTAATCCAAGATCATGCCTATGAGGCCATAAAGGACAGACCGATTGGTGATGTGGATTGGTTAGAGGAGGAAAAGACAAAATTGAAACAATTGGTGGATCCAGTTGTCAAATTTACTAGGATGTGGCTAAAGCATAAGTTGTGGGAGTTGGAAAATAATGGTGTGCAGTGCACCTATGCTCTAATGGGAGATTTGGATCCCCACTCCACCTCTGAGGAATCTACCAAGCAAGATCCTAAGGGCAAGGGTAAGATTGATTCTTCGTTCAAAATCAAGATAAAAGGTGTCCAAGAAATAGAGGCCCAGGAAGCAGAAAAATAGAGAAAGCCAAAGGCTAAGTAGAGGATAAGGACCAAGAAATATGAGCAGAAAGAGATTGAACATCAGGGTCCTGAGGTTGATGTGCCGGTGCCCAAAAGGAGAAGAGTCATAAAATTGTCAGAGAAGGCACGCTCCAAGGTTGGGGAGGAAGTTTCCCCACCCGTGATAAATGTTGAAAGTTCGAAGGAGAAGGCCAAGGTGTATACAAGGAGGTCTAGGACTCTTCCCAGGGACAGTGTGCCTAAGACAGATCTCCCTCCGGTGGTTTCTCATGAGGAACAACATGATGATGTGCCTTCCACTCATGGAGCTCAAGGCAAGCCTAGTGAGTCAGAGGATGTTAAGGATCATCCGAATATTAAGGGGGAGGAGTTTCATGAAGGTGATCTCCATAGTGCAGAGGAAGAAATTGAAAAGATAATGCAATCCCCTATGGTTGCATATGTGGATTCCCCTGTCAGAACTGAAGAAGTCCCTCCCCGAGAAGAGGAGACAGTGAAGGTTCCCTCACCTGAACACGAGGAAGAGCATGTTGAGGAGAAAGAAAGCAAGATAGATGAGACTCTTGATAAACAAAATTTGAGTGAGGAAGCACCTAAAGATCAAGAGGAGGAGAAACAAAGTGAGGTGCAATTGGAATCCACTGTCCCTGGTTGGTTGGACAAAGAGATAAAGAGAAAAAAAATTGTTGTGGAAGATAGTCCACCAAATTGGGATGCACTACTAGCCAAAATTGGAAAAGATAAAGGTAAGAAGAAGGCTAGGGTGATCTCGAGGATTGAAAGAGACGAAGCTCATGACATAGTTGTTCACATTACCACCCCTGCTCCAGATAAAAACAGAGTTGATGTGGTTGGAAAGGATTACAATATTTAGACTTTCAATCTAGGACCTACATCAGTCGAGCATGACATTGAAGATTATGAGGGTTCTAGTAAAGTTATTGTGGGTAGATTGAGAAAGGAAATACAGACCAAGCATGAATTGAAGAAAGAGAATAAAAATCTCAGGAAATGGTTGGAGGAATTAATGAAGCCCCTGCAGACCATTAACCCTTCAATCTCTATTGTGAATCCTCTACCTCAAGAGACCATCACCGAGCTAGAAAAGAAAAAAAGCTTCCACTGTTGCCACCACGAATTGGTTGAAAGGGGTGCAAATAAGGGGTGATGAAGCTATTAAGGAGATTTTGTCAATTGGGAAGGATGCTGTCATGGTAACTAATTGGTTGAAGGTGGTGTTGGCATGAGATAAGGAGGACATGAACCTCCTTCTGCAGAAAACCAGAACTATCATGGAATACACCTGGGATAGGTTGGTGAGTGATGGAATTCTTCCTTCCTCTAGAGTTGCCTAACCATGGGGGTGGTATGAGGCGCTGTAGATTAGGTAGGTGCTGAAGAAGATTTATAAACAAAGAAGGAAAATTGATGATACCCTAGGTGGTGTATATAATGGCTCCATTGCCTTCTTCGAAATTATGACAGGAAGAAGGAAGATCGTGACCAAATATTTGAATCTGGAATAGTTGAGAAATTGGCGGCAGGATGTCTATGCACCGCTTGATGATGGTTCTATCTCTAAGCACCAATTGGATGATGCAACCACCTACCTTGTAGTTATTGACAAATTCCTAACGTATAAGGTGGATTGGGATAAGTTAGTCAAACGGTCAAGAGAATAGATTACATCCATTGATAATCGACTTAGGGTTTTTCCTTTGTCACCAGTAGCTGACTTGGATGTGACGTTCTTGAGAGTTCATGAAGGGTTGGATCAAAATCAAGACAAAGGGGAGGGCAGTTAATGCCCAACTACTCTGGGATTTTTGCTTCCCCATTATCGCGCCCTGCATTAGCCCGAGCTACATTGGGAATCCCGTGCCGACCTGGGTGTTGTTCACACATTTAATGCATTTCTTCGTTCCATTTTGACTTTCTCTTGGCTGGTCGGTGGTGCCTAGTTAATGTTGCAAGCTCTTGCTTGACCGACGCATTTTCTCGGGGGGATTCTATATATTTGGCATTTCGCCTCTTTTTTAAGGAGTTAGATAGTTAGAAATATAAAAAAAGATATAGAAGATAGAAGTAGAATAGAGCAGGATAGTTAGACATGAGTAGAGAAAGTTAGCAAGGAGTTCTCAAGCAAATATTGTAACAGAAAACCATAATTGTTGCTACAGTGGATAATTCGAATGCAAGTAATGACATTGTGATTTGGTGCCATACTTGTGTTCTTTTGTCTTGCATGGTTCTTGTTATTCCATCTTTAAAATTGCTTTGAGGAGGTTAACATTTAGATTAGATTTGATTCAATAATGTTTGTGATTTGATACTTGAATGTTGCAGTAATCTTTCAGTCCATACTTTTCGCAACCAACTGATTGTTAGTTGCTTTGCAAAATTAGCCTAGACTTCATATTCAATGTGCTTAGTTCGATTGTGAGGATTTTTTCATTTCAACTGCAATAGGGTTGTTGAATGAATGTTCATGATTTGAAAATATTAACACCCTAGAAGATTGCACTATTTTCTGTAAGATCTCAGATTTATCTGGGTCAAGTAGAGATCAGTTTTGAGGGATTGGTCCATTCAAGTGTTGGTTACTTTCATTGTTTATCTTAGGAGTAGTATTATATTTAGAAATCTCTTTGAAACCCTTATCCTTTTCTATTTCTTTAATTATTGGGTTAGATCTTGGATTAAAATATCATCAGATTGTTAGATCTAATAAAATCGATTCAGTATTTTGCTTGTAGTAAGGTCCCATTGTGATTACCAGCATTTTCACATTTTATCATTAAGTTGTTTATGCATTATCAAGACATGAAATTAGAGACCTTGGGGTTATCTCTTGAGGCTTGCTGATAGAGATTTAACTTTCAAGAGAGATAGGATATTACATTCTGTTTGAGTTGTTGCTGTGCAGAAAACACCATCAATAGGATTGGCGTTAGAAGGAGGGCCCGAATAAGCAAGCTGGATCAATTTTTGAACTCCATATCTCCTGAGAGAATTAGAAGAAGAACAATTTCTGCTCCAGCAGAGGAGGAATTTCATGAATTACCAGACCCTACTAGGTCAAGAAGGACCAACAGAGGGGAGGAATCATCATCATCCCATCCACCCCCTCATCTCCATCATCCCCATCTTCATTAGGTTCATCTGAGTCTGAGGACATTCCCAGTCCACAACCTCAGCTAGTTATAAATCAAACATTACCACCCCCACCTCCACCAATGACTTTCCTAGCAACCAACCCATCTCCATTAAGTTTTGCTGTCTACAATGTCATGCCCAAAAACCCTGAACAATTTTGTTTAAAATTCCATGTTAATGATCCAAACAGGACCGTTGAGGAACACATCAGGATCTTTCAGACTGGCCTTAAGGATAGAGGGATAAACCATGAGGATGTAGCATGTAGACTCTTTCCTTATTCACTAGGGGAAGATGCATTCTACTGGTACAACCATTTACCTGCTGGATCTATCCAACATTGGACTGAGCTAGAGGCTGCCTTTTTGTAGAAGTTTCGAATCCCCATTAGTTCTAATGAGCTTTACCTCCAGTTCACTAATGTGAAGAGGGAGGTTAATGAGCCTATAAGGTCTTTCAACAATAGGTTTCATCGTGCTTATACTAGATTACAGACTCCTTATGCTGTTGATGAACCCACTGCTCTAGAAGTTTATTATGAGGGACTTGATAGTTTGACAACCACCTTTATGAAGTGGAGTAATAATCCCCTTGAGAGTCTACTTAATGCATATGCAGAGGCTATGAAAGTTAGCACTAATCTAAGGCAACATCTGTCTGGGTCTCTGCCCTCATTAGGACCCATTGCTCACC